>APFE030615277.1:0-48144 GCA_000404065.3 Pinus taeda | reverse complement strand
AGATATTTTTCTTCCATAGTTCTAGAGACAAGGATCATCTGCCATTCAGTCCTGCATATGCCCATTTGTAGTTAAAATGCATTTAAAAGGTAGAAATTCATTATTTCCTAGACATTTTACCACTGATTTTAGCAAGAAAAGTTGCAGTCTGTTGCAAAGGCTTTAAATGCAGCCAAACTGACTCGCAATGCAAAAGTTGAGTTTCAAATATTTTTCTTCACATAGCTCTAGGACCATCTGCCATTGAGCCCTTCACATGCCCATCAAAGATCTATAACATGCAAGATGTGCATAGCAGAAAAAAATCCTACAATAGCACCAAGACAGTGGAGAATGTCTGAAAAAACAATCAGGCTTCAAGTCTTTCTAGTGAAATGAATGCAATGTTTCAAACAAATTAAATATGTGAGGCTGCAAGTGTTTATCTATTCCCTTATTTTAAACCCTAGAACAGCTTTAACCTGCTCTTACAAGATACTAATAATATTAAGGCGCAGATGCAAGATGTGCATAGCAGAAAAAAATCCTACAATAGCACCAAGACAGTGGAGAATGTCTGAAAAAACAATCAGGCTTCAAGTCTTTCTAGTGAAATGAATGCAATGTTTCAAACAAATTAAATATGTGAGGCTGCAAGTGTTTATCTATTCCCTTATTTTAAACCCTAGAACAGCTTTAACCTGCTCTTACAAGATACTAATAATATTAAGGCGCAGTTCGTGTAGATTTAAATGCTAAAAATTAAAAATGACGTGAAAGTGATTTGTTACAACAATCTCTTTTCAGAACAAGTACTTCATTATGAATAGCTACTAATTGGTATTTCAAAATAGAAAATTATTCATGGAGAGAAACAATCATGTATCTTCAAAAATATAACCATTGGCCTAAAGAACTCCTAAAATTTTAATTCTAAAAGAGGCATAGATTACACATTATATGAGATCATTATTTAAAACCAAATAGAACCTGTTCATATATGCAGAATGTTCTGGAGGGTGCAATATTTTGCTTGTATGCCATGCTATCTACAGGGCACCAAGAGAACCACTGGCAACCAATTGCAGCTGCCTGCATGGCATGAGGATCTGTTGTTAGAGAACCAAAAAGCTTATCAGATAACGTCCATTCGATGTCATCTGGGTATAAACTTTAAAGCACCCAAAACCTTCACACATTAAACTAACTCAGAAATAACAGTTAAATGTATAATTAACTGACAAGCAGAATGTTAAACATTGGATATTTTATGATATTCAAAAATACTCTAGCAACAAAGAAAAGAAATAAAAAACTTAAATAGTATCTGTAACGTACCCCATACCGCTTTATATACTTTGAGAATATGGGGTACTTCTCATAACCACCCAATTCGAACCAATTTAACTGAAAAACCCAACTAACTGCACTGTTATTAACTAAATACTATCAGCAGACGTCACACTACAGATTTATGCAAGCTAACAGGCAGTCAAATGAACAAGCTGTTAATTCAACCATGACATAACCATAACAATTGAGTAATAAATTCAATACAATTCACAGATACAATTAAGAACGGAATTGTTCACCAACTGGCTGGAGAGATATTCCACCCAATCATAGACTCCCTGCTGCACCAGTTCTCTCTGCAACAGAGGCCACTCCCAAGTTGAGGCTATGAATCTACAAGGGACACACTCTTCTTATGTTTGTCTCTAATTTTCTCTTCTCACAGCTCAATTTCCAAGCTAAGAGTCACATATAGCAATTCCCAATCCACAACCCCCTTTCCCATCAGCGTGCACAATCCAAGTAATAGGATCGCCTACTCTGCTCAACAGTCTCTCAGGCTATCCTGCGCTGGAGGAAAATCTCACTTGCCAGGATTCCAGGGAATTATTTGCTGGACCCAATTTTCCTCAATTACAGCCAGAACAATTCCATACAGGGTGATTATTTTGTGTCTATGTTTTTTCAAGGTTCGTGGTGAATTGTTTAAGTAAGATCTCAGGACAGACGTTTATGTTAATTTTCAATGTTCTATGCTGTAACAATCACTTTAACAATTTTTTCATTCAGTAGCAATCCCCTTTCCTATTTATTTTCAATCCACCAATAACAGTAAGCAACTGTAGATAGAACAGTAGATAATATGCACAATAGAAGACAGCCAAGATCAATGACACAAAGATTAGGTCAAAGACCAAAGAAAAACCCCACAATGGAGAAAACCCAACCAAATTCTTCTTCTATTAGATGTTCATCAAATGTTCAGCAGAGATACATAGTCCAAGTACATCCAACAACAAGTCGAAGGTCAAAGCCTGCAATTTTCGGCACTGTCAAAGTTCAGTCAACAGCAGTCAATGCAGCACTAACCAATCAAAGTCAGCAGTCAAATGTGTTCAGAATAGTTCGTTCAAAGCAGCAAACAATTTGGCCTCTCTTGCTCAGTCAAACCCAGTCAAAGCAGTCCTCAAATCTGCCTCCAAATTTGGTCAACTGACAAAGTCAACCTGCGGTAACCCTAGCTTCAGATCTCCATTCAAAGTTGGTCAAAGTTCCCAGAAAAAATTCGGTCAATATCCCAGTCAATGTGGCCTTCCAAAACAGATCAGATTCCAGTTAAAACGAAGTCAAATTCATCCCAAGCCAACACTGGTCAAAGGAGGCCGAAACTCAGAAAGTCAATGCAGTCAACAGAAGTTTCCTCTCTCTCCTTCGCCCGTCTGAACTCGGCCCTGCAATTTCATAAGTGATTGAACCAAATGAAGAAGATTTGATGTGTATTGAGATGCCTCCAAGTGATGTTAACTTAGGTCTGTCTATTTATATGAGAGTTAGGAGGTCGAATTTCTCCTTTAGGCTGACTTGACAAATTTGAGTTGACCCCAACCAGCATTAATAATAATAAAAATCCATGTGCAAATTCAAAAAAAAATTCAAGTGGAAGAGGGGTCTCCTAGGCTTCTCCAAGGAGGGAATTGCCCCCTCAGCTGCCAATTTTCAACAGTTAAGAAATTAATAATAATTCCAAAAGGAGAATGATTATTTTGTGTTTCTGTGTTTTTTGGAGGTTCTTGGTGAACTGTTTAAGTGAGATCTTAGGCCTGAATGGTGCCCTTTCTGGCCAGAAACACAAGCAAAAATTTCGATCTGTGTTTCCAAAATGTGAAACGCCCCCAAAATGTTTTGAGACATTTTAGGTTGTTCCAAATGCATTTTTTGCATTTCAGCCCCAAAATGTTTTGAGACATTTTAGGTTGTTCAAAATGCATTTTTTGCATTTCAGAACACTTCAGGCATGGAAACAAAGAGGGGCCCACATTTCCTGCAACTTAGTTGTTGGAACATGGTCATCATTTTGGCTTGAAACTTGTTTAGCTATTGTCACTAGATAACGAACTCCTCCATCAAGAGTTAACTCTATTCACGTTTTTGTTCTTGCAATTATTCCACCAAAGAGTTTAATGAGACTGAAGTCTTGGGAGTTGTATGAATCTATAGAACTATGGGGAGCCATAACATAGTACTGAAATATAGGCTATGTTGATCTGGATCTGAAAAGTGTGAAACCACAAGTAGAAACTGCAGCACGTACTTGGAAAAATTATTTCTCTAGATGTTTTAATTGCAAAATATTGAGTTGTAACTACCATAGTGATCCGGTGATTACAATCAGCAGGGAATGTTTTATTATGACCCATCTATTAATCAATTTAAAGAAGCAAATCAACCTCCCTGATGTTCCTGATGTTCTAATATTAACAATTGTAGATGGGAGGCCAGGTGAACTGTGCTCTGGTTGTAGCACCAGAGTGGCATGCTTCCACTTGCTCTTGTGAAAATGAAAAGGAACAACAGTATAGCAAGTGATTGAAGTATTGTGTCATCCATCTCATATGCATTCATTAGTTGTAACTGTGAGAAATAGGTTCACTGCAATGGCACCGCTTCTATTTATAAATATTAAATATTGAAAATGTCAATGCTCATTTTAATAATTACTTTTAGAGCAGTTATTACTTTTATACAGATTTCAATAAAAGGGAAAAAAACGTTCTGAAATTGTCAAAGTTGAAATTCAGTATAAAAAGATACCCTTCACAGAAAAATTAGGGAAGCCCTTCCATTTGGAAGGCTGATGTTAATCCTAAAATAACTCACTAGGGTTACCCATGTAAATCACAGATCTACCTACACAGTGTTTGTTACTCCTTATTTGGGTTCATAATATTGTCATGAAAAGGTCCAAATCATCATGGACTTTAGTTACACAGGAACCATAAGAAAGGGCAAATGGTTTAACTGTTACACTTTTAGGTTAAAAACAAATTTATACTATTGGGTTGAGACAAGTATGTAAAACACGGACAAACTAAAAATCAAGAGAAATTTAAACATGTTGCAGCCGATAGGCAAAACATTAATCTTGCTATCTATTTGTCAAATCTACTCACCTGTGGAAAATCAATACCATAACTTAGGCGAGTAGATGGTGCTGGGAAAGCTGCTATAAATGACTCATCCTTCAGAACATGAATTGGTTCACATAGTAAAAGAGCCATCTTCTCCATGTCATTTCCAAAATTGTCCCTTGCAATACATCGGCCAGATTCTTCTATTGCTTCCACCCATTCTTTTGAAGATCCATCTAACAAAGGTACCTGCACATTAATCAAACTAAAGTTACATGTCATTTAATTTTAGATACCAAATAGAAAGCTCAAGCTCCCTGGGTAATTTAGGCCCAGGTTGACAGGCATGTCCATCTGAAGAGTGAGAGTATGTGCTATATTTGAAATTCAAATAATTCCAGGGATTCAAAATAGCAATATTAATTGACCATAATCACTGTGATCAAAGCTGGAAATTGATTTCATGCATTACCTGAATTAAACAATATACATTATGTAATTCAACAGTATGAATCCCTGAAATTACAATTCTTTTTTGTAATGTTTCTAATGCACTGTTAATGCGGCTGTTTCTGCATACATATAACTTGAATCTATCTAAGGAACAAACTAATTTACCACAAAAGATATGCAAATTAAAACAAACAACAAATGGAGAGAACTAATTTTGAATCAAATTCTACAAAATATGCATAATTTGATGTAAATTGTCAATTGTGCAACTATCCAGAAGTAGAAAAATAGAAAATAAGTGTGATGATGATCACCATATATTATTTTAATTTGCAATGTTTATTTTCAATTTCTGTCAGAAAAGAAAAGAAAGGCCCAGAGCGCACCAGATATGCATAAAGGTTTCTTACACTGTAAGTATGAGAAAGATGATGAAAAAGTCCTTAGTCCGCTACCTAAGGGTCAAATATCCTACATGTTTATAGTAGATATAATTCTAAAAATAATTGAACTTGACATTTCATCAAGTTTTTAGAACTAGAAAAAGCTTGCTAGGACTCATCAATTTTTAGAAGAAAAAAAACGAATGTTAGCACTCACTCAATGTTTAAATAGAGCTCAACAACACATTTCAAACAAAATGTTTCTGACGCTTCATTCTTATCATCAAGTTTCCAGAACAAAACAGAACTTATGCTAAGGCTTGCTTGATTTCACTGTAGTATTCAACACAACATCTGGAACAATTATGTTCTCATATATCTCATTCCCTCCCTTGACTTCAATACAGCGAATACAATTCAACAAATATTTGTAACAAATCTTTTTTGACACATTGTTCTATCATTAAGTTTCTAGGACAAGAAACGAGTTATACAGAGGCTCACTCGATTCCACAATATTATTCAACACAACATCCAAAAAGTGTTTTCTCCTACCTCATTGCCACCATCAACTATGATACAGAAGTTGTCAATCCTCATTCAAACATAATTCAATAAAACATTTGAAACAAAACTTCTCCGGCACCTAATTCTTATCATCAAAATTCTAGAACAAGAAAGGACTTAAATGAAGGCTCACTCAAATTTCACAATAGTACTTAACACAGCAATAGAAACAAATATTTCTCATACCTCATTGCCACCTTCAACTTCAATCCGGCAATTGTCAATCCCCATGCCTTCCAAAGCAGAGAGCAAGTGCTCTACAGTGGCCACGCTTGACTCACCCCTACCAATGCGGACACTCAGAGTGGTATCTGTCACATTCTTTACAGAGGCAGGGACCCTAACATCATGCCTATTGATTATAAAATACCTTCCCTCCCCAGCCATGGCAGGCAATACTCTGACAACAGCTTCATCTCCTGAATGAAGTCCCTTCCCTGCTTTAGTAATAACGCTTGAAATTGTATGCTGGAGCTCTCCGGTCTGCTGCCATGCTTCATTTCGTAAAAACAAAATAGATGTATGCAAAATATAACATGAAAAAGAAGTTATCAAATGTCTGGATGTATTGCATAACCCTAAAATACTTTATACCATTGTATGTTGGTGCTGCCACGTCTGTATTCATATTTCATTCTGTATTATAAATTAGATGTATGCTAAAAAACGAAAATAACTCAATAAATGTTTGGATATTTTCCATCAAAACAAATTATTAATATTTCCCTAAAATGTGCCCCCCGGAAGTAGCCCACTTGGCAAGCCTGTGCAATGTAAAGTAATGTGAGCGATGAAGGTGTTGAAATTGTAACTAGGGTTGGTCTTCATAATTACCATTGTCCTTGTAACAATATGTATTTTATGTAAAAACACAAGAAGAATTTTTTTTTTTCTAACATGTTCTTCGTGACCCTTGTATAAGTAAATTCGAGTTATTGGAAGTGTCATTTGTCCCTCTAATTTGCCAAGTCAGCCCTCCAGGGAACAAGTCGGCTCAGCCCTAAAGAGGCACTGCTTCCCATGTATGGAAGGCTATAAATAGCCCATGAGATTCCTCCTAAAGCGCACTTTGATTTGGCTAATATATCTGTCTGTGCCAAGGCAAGGAGTCCAAATTATCTCTTTGTGGAAAGCAAGAGGTCTGAAACATCTGTCTCTCTGTGGAAGGCTGAGATAACCTCTATGTGGTACGAAGTTCTGTCTCTCTGAAAACTACAGATCCGAAGTTCTGTCTTTGGAAGGTATACAGTCCAAGGTTCTGCCTCTGGGAAGACATACAAGTCAGAATTCTGTCTATCTATGGAAGCATCAAAAGCCCGAGTTTATGGTTCTCTGAGGTCCGATATTTTGGCTCTCTGTAGTCCGAAATTATTCCTTCTTGTGGAAGTATCAGATGTCTGAGATTCTTGCTCTGTGATCAAACATGAAGATGATCCTATATCTGTTGCTAAGAGAAAGAATTGCTTGGAGGGCTGACTTGGCATTTGAAGGATTAGCTGTCATGCTTCTACTGGTCAGTTTGTCTATCACTTGGATATCTCTCATTTTGATCCGATTTTATAAGGAAAGAATTGCTGGGTTTTCCCCTTTGTGGGTTTTTCCCTGGTCATAGACCTAAAAAAAAATTGTCTCTTTGTGCATTGTGGGTTTTTCCTGAGGATGGACCACATTAGTTGGTTCGAAACATCAACCAAATCCTGATTATGTGATTAATCCAAAAGACATTTACCTACATTATGGATCACAAAAGTCTTAGATCTAACGATCTCTATCTTCTTGTACTTATTTGGTTAAATTGATAATTGCTTGATGACATAAGTAAATGAAGTGAATACCTAAAAGAAAAACATATATATCAGTCACGAGTAATAATCATGATCAAAAATTCAACTTGCAATTGAATCTCAACATGGCATCAGAACTAGTTTAAAGGAGTTGAAGAGCAGTCCGAAAAGAATGGCATCGAAGATTACATATCTGTAATATGATCCAAGTTCACTGTGGTATGAGAAGCAAGTGAAAAATTTTGACTTATCACTATGACATCCGAACTCTTCAATCAAAGCATACCTTTGGAAAGATTCAATCCAACTCAACTGTCAGTGTTAAAATCTCCGTAATGTGCAATCTAACTCAACTGTCTCTGCGTTAAATCTCTATAATGTGGTCCGAAATATCCCTGTCTGGAGGATCGAGTCCTCTCCATGATCCGAAGTCATCTCTGAAGTAATTTGAGCCTCTACGAAAACCATGACAGGATCAAACTGTGATGGATCTGAGCCTCTTTGGGACAATGGAATGATTGTCTCCCTTTGATACAAAATCCAAGCCTATTGAATTTATGAAACTTGATCTAGTCATGTAGTAGACCTATCAATTTTAGTTAACAATGGTATGTTCTATGCTTAGCAGAATTACTTCAATGTCTTTTAACAACCCAATGATAATTTCCAATTTGGTTTCCAATAGCAATCACATTAACCATTAATCACATTGACAGTGACTGTAAATAGAACATGAAATAACAAATGCAGAAGACAAGCCAAGACAAGAGGACACCAGATTTGGCGGATGCCAGGGAAAACCCCAAGATAGGGAAAACACTTTGATCAATTCTTCTCATTATTATATCAAATGTTCAGCAGAGAAACAAAGTACAAAAAGTCAAAATTGACTTGCCAAATCAAAGTCAAAAACAGCCCTGTCAAATCAGCAGTCAAATTCTGCCCTAACCAGAAAGTCAACGGTGGTCAAATCAGCAGCAAACTGTTCTCTTCGGAGCTCGATCAAAGGCAGTCAAACTCAGCCTTCTTTGCTGGTCAAATTCAGTCCAACAAACAGCAGTCAAACTCGGTCAACTGAAGTCAACTGCAGCCAAACAGACCGGCGGTCAATGCAGGTCAAAGTGCCCAGAAATTCTCGGTTTCTGTGCCAAACAGTATGGCCTGCCAAAAACGAAATTTTCCCACAAAAATCGCAGTCAAAGGATGAGTCAAAGTAGATGGTCAACGCTGGTCAAACCCTGCAACAGCTCTGTAATTTCGGCCCTGTAATCTGCCCCAAAAATTCGTCCTTCTTGCCACACATGTGAGAGAGAAGCGCTGCCCAATAGCTGTACGAACCAATGAGAGGAGGAGAGAGAAGAATGCGTGAGTGAGTGAGGTGCCAAATGAGGTTGGAGGTCACTTATATTTATACAAGTCGTTGACGGTGAAATGACATGTCTCTTGGGCTTCATGAGCAGACATGATGACGTGGCCGACCTTGACAATTTGCACATGTGTGGGCATAAATTCAAAAACACATTTCTGCTTGTCCGAATTTGATGATCTTTAGGTTAATTTTGGTCCTCTTGAAAAAATTAATTCAATGCAATCATCATCTCCATCAAATGAGCTGTCCAAAATGGAATTTGGCCCTAGTTTCCAATTTTAACACTCCCTCTCAACTAGGGAGAAATCCACCTGCCAATCCATCGATCATCATGCCATCCTGTCATCATGTACCATCTTTGAATCTCATCTCTGCTATGTTGAACGCTGATATAAATAATGAAGAAGAATTGATCGAGAGTGAGTCACAAGACCTTACCACTCTCCATGGACAAAAGTCAGTCCAGGGGTAGAACCCCAATCAAACTTGATCCCAGATCAAGTTGTTGAACACCATGCATCCTATACATAGGAAGCACGATAGTACACGATGTGTCCATCTGTAGTGCTATGGTCTGTATCCTCTTTTCCCAACTCATTGGCCAAATGAGAGGTACTTCCCATGAGTCTCGGACTACATGGGTAGGATGTATGTTGGGGCATCCGCAGGAGAAGGTGAACCACTCATCCTACTCATATGCCATAGGAGATGGTGAACCATTCATCCTATGCATGTATTGTCAATCGTAGGGGAAGGTGAACCAGTCACCCTACACGTGTCATCAATCATAGGGGAAGGTGAACCACTCACCCTACACACATGTCAACCATCATGGGGTATCACAGGGGAAGGTGATCCACTCACCCTGTACACAACGAACCTATAGGGGAAGGTGAACCACTCACCCTATGGTCGCTCATAGCTCCAAGAAGTACCCCAAGCCCCCAGAAGCTCACAAAACTCAATGTCCAACTCAAGCGAGACCCTCATGAGAGGGTTTGTCCACGACTCCAATTCTCTCTCGAAAGGCTATGAATTTGACCTTCCCCAAGGGCTTCGTGAGGATGTCTGCAACTTGCTCATCAGTCCTAATGTGTTGGAGCCTTATTGCTCCTTATTGTACCATATCCCGAATAAAGTGGTACCTGATGTCAATATGCTTGGGGCGGTCATGGAACATGGGATTCTTTGGAAGGCGAATCCCACTCTGGTTGTCGCAATAGATCACAGTGGTGTCTAGCACGTGCTCAAATAGCTCACTGAAGAGCTTCCTCAACGAGACAGCTTCACAACAAGCCATAGTAGCAGCAATATATTCCGCCTTGGCGGTGCTTAAAGCAACCGAATTTTGCTTCCTGCTCATCCAAGAAATCGAAGCAAACCACAATGAGCAGCAACATCTTGACGTGCTCTTTCAATCCACCACATTGCCAGCCTAATCAGCGTTAGTATATCCATGTAGCCTCAAATTCTAGACAATGTATCTCAGCCTATAGTTGATTGTGCCATGGAGATATCTCAAGAAATTCTTACCAACAATTCAATGTATGTGATGAGGCTCAACCATAAATTGACTCAACGTATTCACAGCGAAGCATATGTCTGGTCGGGAGTTTACCAAGAACATATGGGTCCCCACAAGTTGTTGATACTCAGAAGGGTTTGCCAATTCGGGACCCAGCAGCACTTCCACGTAGCTTTTTGAAGTTGAGTTCTATTGGAGTAGACACAGACTTGCAATCCACCATCCCACATCTCTCTAACAACTTCACAATGTATTTTCCTTGAGAAAGGAAAATCTTGCCTAGCTTTTGCCAGACCTACAGGCCTAGGAAGTAGTTCATTAGACCTAGGTCCTTCATCTCAAACTCAGAAGCCAACTCCCTCTTGCATTGATAAATGAGAGCGTCTGCACCAATCAGAAAGAGATCATCAACATAAAGGACCAAAATGAGAGGCGTGTCCTTTTCAACCTTGAAGTGTAGGTTTGGATCAACATAGCTCCTTGTAAATCCCAACTTCATAAGATAGTTATCAATCCTTTCATACCGAGCCCTAGGGGCTTGCTTCAACCCATAGAGGGCTTTCTTCAACCTGCATACATTTGTCCATCGATCTTGAACTTCGAACCCCTGAGGTTGTTCCAAGTAGACTTCCTCCTTAATCGAGCCATGCAAGAAAGCAGTTTTAACGTCGATTTGATGTAGGCTCCATCCTTGAGTGATAGTGAAAGCAATATAGATCGAATAGTGGTATATCAAGCAACTGGTGCAAACATCTTGTCATAGTCCACTCCTTCCTTCTGAGAGAAGCCACGAGCAATGAACTTGGCATTGTATTTTTCAGCACTTCCATCAACTCCATGTTTGATTTTGTAAAGTCGTTTTGAGATGACTACGAACTTGTCCTTGGGTCTAGGCACCACGTCCCAAACATCATTCTTCGTGATCGATTCATATTCCTCATTCATCGCATCCTTCAATATTTGGTGCTTTACGGCTTCTTCGAACGTGCATGGTTCAGCATGAACAATTGTACTCATGGCAACCAAATATCCTTGGTACCTATTCGGCTTCTTACTTTCACGAAATGTCCCCCTTTGTGCAATATGTCTTTTAGCATCTTCGAGAGTATCTTTGAGCCATAGTGGTCGTTTCCTTGAGGTGGAGAGATCACCAGTGGGTGGATCAATAGGAGCCATTGGACCATCAACATCGAGCACAGGTTCATTTGTTAGAGGTTCATCTTGATTTTCCGCAGCATCATTATTGTCCTTCCTTGGGATAGGGATATCTCTAGCATTCCCAAGGGTAGTGTCTTCATCAAAGGTGACATCATGGCTTACTTCCACATCTTTTTGAACAGGTACATAGATACTATATGCTTTTGAATTTTCACTGTAGCCAACGAATATACCCTTCTTCCCGGATGCTTCCAACTTGTTTCTTTTCCCTTTAAGCACATGAAAATACACGATACAACCAAATATTCTAAAATGAGAAACATCAAGTTTCTTACCAACGAAGACCTCTTCGGGTGTCTTGAAATCCAATGCTTGATGCAGGTTTCTATTTGAACATACACGGTAGTGTTGGCAGCGTCTCCCCATAAGAACTTTGGCAGGCTTTAATCATGGAGCATGGCACGGGTGGCTTCCATAATTGTTCGATTCTTCCTTTCAGCAACTCCATTTTGCTCAGGATTGTATGGAATGATTGTCTCCCTCTTAATGACAGCCTCTCTGCAAAAGTCATTGAATTCATTTGATTCTTATTCGGTTCCATTGTCGGTCCTCAATATCTTGATCTTCTTCCCTGTTTGATTTTCCACCAAGGCTTTGAAAGAATGGAACCATTTAAATACTTCATATTTCTTCTTTAAGAAATAGATCAATGTTTTATATGAGAAGTCATACAAAAAGATTGCATAATATAAGTATCCTCCCAATGATGTTATGGGCAACATATCAGATAGGTCAGAATGGACCAATTGGAGAATACCAGTGGTCTTACTTTCATTAGAAGGGAATGGTCCCTTTGTAAGCTTCCTAGTTGCACAACCCTGCCAAACACCTTCTTGGTTCATATTGAATTTAGGCATACTTGTGACCATCTTCCTTACCCTAGGTAAGGCTTTGTAATGTAAGTGCGCGCACCTCTGGTGCCATAGCTCAAATTGAAGAGAAGTATCGCTTGCCAAGGCTCCCAAAGGACTTCCTCCAACTTGATAGAGACCATCAACCCTAAATCCAAGTGTAAATGCATCTTTAGGGTTTCTTTGACAAATACGTACCTTCCCATCAATGAATGCTACCTTGAAGCCTTTATCTTCTATCGCAAAAATAGATACCAATTTCTTCTTCAAATCAAGCACATACAATACTTCTTGTAGATGAATGGTTTGACCTTGATTCAAGTGAAGAGTGACAATACCTATCCCTTGCATGGGGTATGTGGCATTATCTCCAAGTATGATCTTCAAATTAGTGTTCTTTTCAATCAAATTTCAGAGAGCCTCCTTGTACCCAGTGAAGTGCCTTGACGCTACACTATCAATCAACCAATGATCCAACGTATCCGGAGGAGAGGCAGTAGATAAAGCAAAAATAACATAAAACTCATATTGTTTTTCTACAATATTACTTTCATCATACTTGGTATTTCTCGTCCTTTTGGGAGGTCGACCATTTCCATTTCGAGCAGTGGGAGCATTCCTCTTTCCCTTGTTGTTGAGCCTGTTGTTCCTTTGATTGCCATTGCCTTTGAAATTATTGTGGTTGTTGTTGTCGTCATCCCTTGGAGAATTCTTCTTGTGAGGGCATTCTCGAGCATAGTGACCAAACTTATTGCAACTGTAGCACCTTCCTTTGTTTCCTTCTTTGAATCCCTTCTTGAATCCTTGACCTTGTCTCCTTGGACCAGCATTATTCTTCTTCTTTGCATGAGCAGAGAAGGCAGTATGTTCATTTCAATTTGAGGGCTTGTCTCTCTCCATCATCCTAGTCTCCTCTTGAGTGCATCTAGCCAATAGCTCATCGAATCCAGGTATCCTGTCATTGTTGAGAATAGTGGTGACAAATACATCCCAAGGTCTTGAAAGACCTCCAAGAGCAATGAGAGTGAGCTCCCTGTCACCAATAACTTCTCGAATGGATAGTAGGTCATTCTTAATTTGTGTTATTCTCATGAAGTAGGATTGAATAGACTCCCCTTTATCCATCTTGATATCCTTCAACTTGTTCTTGAGAAAGAGGATTTGATTTGCATTGTTCACTTTGAACATCCCAACCAGCTTATCATATATCTCCTTGGATGTTTCCAAATCGGAAATATAGGCAACCAAATGCTTTTGAATAGAGTCAACCAAAATTTTCTTTTTTTTGACCTCACCTTTTCTATACTTCGTGGTAGCAGTTGTCAGTGCATTTGAAGGAGGCTCCACCACTTTTCCCTGCACATAGTCCATTGCATCATGCTCTTCCAAAATCATCTTCCATGCATGATAGTCATATTTGTCATTGAGCTTGTCCTCAGCCTTGCAGTAGGATGTAGAAGGCATTGGTACTTGTCCAATAGATCTCTCTTGGTGATTGCTTTTCTCTCTCTTGCTTGGGCATTATTTTCGCCTGGGACCTGATACCATGTTAATTTTAGTTAACAATGGTATGTTCTAAGCTTAGCACAATTACTTCAATTTCTTTTAGTAGCCCAATGACAATTTCCAATTTAGTTTACAATATCAATCACATTGACAGTAATTGTAGATAGAACATGAAATAACAAAATGCAGAAGACAAGCCAAGACAAGAGGACACCAGATTTGGCAGATGCCAAGGAAAAACCCCAAGATGGTGAAAACCCTTTGATTAATTCTTCTTATTATTATATCAAATGTTCAGTAGAGAAAGAGTGCAAAAATTCAAAATTGACTTGCCAAATCAAAGTCAAAAACAGCGTTGTCAAATCAATAGTGAATAGCAATCAAATTCTGCCCCAACCAAAAAGTCAACTGTGGTCAAATCAGCAGCAAACTGTCCTCTTCGGAGCTCGATCAAAGGCAATTAAACTCTACCTTCTTTGTTGGTCAAAAGTCAGCCCAAAACAGTGATCTAAACAACAGTCAAACTCGATCAACTGAAGTCAACTTTTGCAGTCAAATAGAGATGTGATCAAAGCAGGTCAAAGCGCCCAAAAATTCTCTGTTTTTGTGCCAAACAGTACGGCCAGCCAAAAATGAAATTTTCCCACAAAAATCGCAATCAAAGGATGAGTCAAAGTGTCAGTTCAACGCTTGTCAAACCCTACAACATCTCTGTAATTTCGGCCCTGTAATCTGCCCAGAAATTCGTCCATCTTGCCACACATGTGAGAGAGAAGAGTTGCCCAATAGTTGTATGAACCAATGAGAGAAGGAGAGAGAAGAATTTGTGATTCAGTGAGGTGCCAAATGAGGTTGGAGGTCACTTATATTTATACAAGTCATTGAGGGTGAAGTGACATGTCCCTTGGGCTTCATGAACCTACATGATGATGTGGTCGACCTTGACAACTTGCACGTGTGGGCATAAATTCAAAAACACATTTCTGCTTGTCCAAAATCTATGATCTTTACGTCAATTTTGGTCCTCTCGAAAAGAGGAATTCAATGCAATAATCATCTCCATCAAATGAGTTGTCCAAAGTGGAATTTGACCCTAGTTTCCAATTTTAACAAGACCAAATCACTGAACTCTCAACAGTGGTACGGTTGTGAAGAAAATTCAAATTATATAGTGCGAGTAGAACTGTGTTAAGTCTCTATGGTGAGGTCTGAGTTACCTCAAAGCAAAGTGGTCTCTATGGTCAGAACCATCTTTGTTTTATGCACAAGACTAAGATACTTATTCTCTGTGGAAGAGCAAGTCTGTGTAGAATGAAGCATTTATCTAAGATTTGTGGAAGTGTTCTAAAGTCAATGGACTAGTCCAATGTATGAAGAAAAGATACAAACCTTATAATCTCAGTCTCTATAGCATTTCAAGGATATTTCTTTGAAGCAACCCAAAGAAATTGTGACTAAAGTGCATCGAATCTCTTTATGACATCTCTCTTGAAAACCGAATCTTTTTAAGGTTCATCTATGTGTTATAAGGGTTGTAATCATTGTGATTTGTATCCTAGTTTGAAGGTCGAAGGTCTCAGGTACTTCTGTTGGAAGAAGACGATATACATCATTTGAAGAAAGTCAAATTATCTGTTGCAAAGGACCGTAACTTTGTGAAAAGGGTCAAGCTTCTGAAGTTGACCTCTGTGATAAAAGGACTATAATGTTGGACAGGTAAGGTTGAAATAATACTTCTACACTCTACAAGACGTACGTATACTCTTTTTTTATCACATCACAAGAACTAGGCATAGATCTAAATTGCAAGTCCATTCCAAGTTCTCTTGCAACTAATGACTCCTAAGTTCATCTAAAGAATGATCTAAGAGATTTGTAATCTTAGAAATCTATGTCAATCATATTGCATGGAATGATAGATCTTCTATGTGATGAAGAAATCTCACTTAGGAAATAACATGAAATATAATCTAACAATCTTATGCTCCATTGAAAGATATTATTGACATCTATATGTTGAGAAATCTAGGGCAAACTGTTAGGGTGATTATTAAATTGATTTCTTTGTAATTCTTGACATTTTCTTGTGAGTTACACTAGAGCATTAACATTATTATTTAGTTAAGTTCATCATCAAGACAAATGCCAATAAGAAGATCACAATGCAAACACAAGAACACCAGATGTAGGCTACTAGCCAGGGCCAAAACCTCTCCTAGAGAGGAAAACCCACAAAAAACTCTTCTTCTAGAATCTCAATGAAGACTTTCAAGACCTTGACCTTGACCCAAGACCAAACCTTTCAAGAGATGAGCCAACCAAACCCTTAAACAACTTCTCTGCAAAACAGCGCTAAGGAAACCCTAAGTTCTCCAAAACTCGCACGTGTGGGCAGCAGGGATAGATATTTCCTTTCTTAGACAATTTTGTTGATCTTCAAAGAACTTTGTTGGCTTCCAAGAGAACTTCGCTCTTCTTTCTTCCTTGCCAAGCCTTCGCTAGAGAACAGAGATACTTCACTTGATCGATGTCTTCCAAATGAGGTGAGGTTCCTCTTTATATAGGCTTTCAGAAGAGCAAATTAGGCCTCCTTGAGCCGACATGAAGAGGGTTGGATGACTCATCCCTTAGAGGCTTCTAGACATCAAATCATACAACAATAATTTTCCTTTTTTCTTACGTGAGCCTTCAAGGGGCTAGAACATCATGACTTTGACCTTTTGAATTGTCAACAACACCCTTAGAGCACTCAATGGGTGCTTTGACCTAGGACCACAACATGATGGGCAAAAAACCCATGTCAATAAAATAATTTTTCTTTTTACAAACAAATTTTCTTTTCTTTTCTTTTCTTTTGACAAGTACATCAATAATTACATCAAGTCATAACTCAAGTACAATTATGAAGACTGACACTAGTTACATTTCAACATTCCCTCTTAACTAGGGAGGTATTCATAATTGACCACATGTACAAAGATAGTACTTCCATTGAATTATTCTCACAAGAAGAGTCAGATTGGTAAGCCATCTTAAGCATCAACATTATGATCAATATACAACTAGCATTGTCAACATAGCAAATACTTGACTAACACGCTCTATCTCTCAATAGATCAAAGTACAATGCTGGGAGGTTTTATGTGGGAGACTACACTACCTCTTAAGGAACATATCCCATCCGGATGTTCACAAGGTATGTCCTTCTAGGACAATTCCTGTCTCAGATTAACACAACCTCAAGGAATTTCCTCTTCGACTACTCTTACTTATTGGATGCCCTGCCTCATCCTCAAAGAGTATTGGTCACCAAACTACTTCCTATCTTGGATTTCACATCCTCAAGGAGTATCTGTCTCAGATGTTTACCCAATACTCCGAACACCATTCTCTCCTCATGGCCTTCACTAAGACTTACAGTTGTTAGTCCTAGTCTAGTGCATGACACATGAAGCAGAGAACTATATCCGTCACTCCCTCTCAACGAAGGAGGAACTCCCTCTCTACTAGGGAGAAGTGTCAATCATCAGCTACAATGATAGTAGCTCTCAGTGCTTTATTATCATCACATGTGCGAGCTTTCTTGGAACCTTACAGGGTCCTCTATATACAACTTCATCATCATGGAGACTTTCTTCTTCATAACTTCTTCGTAGGGCATAGGCCATCTTCTTCATCACTTCCCTTCAACAAACCATTAGTGTTGAACTAGCAGTCATGTCATCCTTTTCTTCCTCAGAAAGTGATCTTTTAGCCCACATCTAGTTATCCTTCATATAGCTACCTCTTTCAAGTCATGCTTCTTTCAGGATCTTCCATCCAATCACATGAGTACTTAGTTGTAGGTGATATTCTACAACCTTCTTTCAGTAGCCCTATTTCAACTCAACCAGATGAGTTCAAATATCAAAATGAACATCAAATTAAAGTTACCTTTTTATGATGGCCCTTTGTTATGTCATCATCTTCATCACTTGCATATTCACGAGCTAATCATTATCAAACTCGAATATGGCTTCCTCTTATCAGGACATGATCATCAAACTATCCACAACCTGCTATCATATTTTATATCATGATGTAAATTAGCTCCTTGGACTAAGTACCAAGGTAGCAACCCAATGGAGTCATTAAAGTGGATCGTTTTGTTAAACTTGGCAACTAGGGCCAAACTCCATGTGGGTCATCTTATTTATGGTAGTTGATATTTTTCTTGGATCCCTCTCATCGAGAGGTGTAGAATTGATCTAAAGATCATCCGATTCCGATAAGTATTTATGAAGATATGAATTTATTTTGATTATGGACAAATTGTCAAGTCAGCCAACAACTTATGCAGGCTCAGAAGCCCAACAGTCATGTCTATTCAACCTCTACGTTTTAGTATAAATAGAAGAGGACTTGAAGTCATTTGTCACACACACACTCACTCTTGTTATCTCACTTCATCCTGTTTTGGTTTTGATGAAGATGAGAGCTAGAGGGAGTGCCCTAGGGTATACGCTGCTCAAGATAACATGCCCTAGATCTAAATGCAGTCATGGGAGAATAAGCTCTACGTTGATCAAAAAGCCGGAAAAGACAAAAAAGCCGAAACTACCGGAACTGCCGGAAAAGCCAGAATTGTCGAAACTACCGGAAAATTCAGAACTGTCGGATAAGCTGAAACTATCGAAACTGCCGGAAAAACTGGAATTGCAGGAAAAGCTGGAACTGCCGGAAAAGTCAAAAAAGTCGGAAAAGCCAAAACTATCGGAAAAGCCGAAACTGCCGGAAAAGTTGGAACTGCCAGAAAAGTCGGAACTGTTGGAAAAGCCGGAACTGTCGGAACTGCCAGGAAAGCCGGAAAAGTCGGAACTACTAGAACTGTCGGAAAAGACGGAACTGCTGGAAAAGCCAGAAATGCCGAAAAAGCCGGAACTACTAGAAAAGCTAGAAAAGTCGGAATTGCCAGAAATGCCGGAACTGTTGGGACTGCCGGAACTGCCGGGAACAACCGAAACTGCCAGGAACAGCCGAAATTTTCGATAACAGCCGGAACTGCCAGAACTGCCGAAACAACCGGAGCATCTGTCTCCGAAAGAGAGCAGCATGCAAGGGACAACTAACTAACATTGAGACAATTGTATGGTACTTAGCAGCAAATACACCAAGCATGCAATGTTACAGCTAGCATGCAAGGGACAACTAGCATGCAACAACAAGCATGCTAAGGACAACAAGCATGCTAGGGACAACAGCAAGCAAGGGACAACAAGCAAGCAGGTGCAACCAACACATAGGTCAAATGGCAAATGGTTGCAGCAATGGCACATAATGCATATAGTGATGGGTACAGTCATGATTAATCAACGTGATGAGATGCAGCATAGTGATGATGGTTGCAGGTGTGAACGCAGTGGGTGCACATATGACGAAATTGCAGCACAACGATAGGTAAGGAGTCACCTTTGAGAATTAGTTGAAGCAGCATGTCTTCAACTGATCTCATGTATCATCTTCTTAGAGATGATCTATGCTCTTATCTAGATAAGTCAAAGTGTTAACTTCTGTTGTAAATGTACTCTCTCTCTCTCTCTGTTGAACTATTGAAGAACATATAAGAAGAATTGATCAAGGGTTTTCCCACAGTGGGGTTTGTCCCTGGCTAGTGCCACAGCTTGTGTCCTCTTGTCTTGGCTTGTCTTCTGCGATTTATATTTATGTTCTATCTGCAGTTTACTTTAATGTTGATGTGATTGCTAATCTGGAAAAGATATTGAGCTAACTGTGAAAATTGAAATAAATAGCTCTAGCATAGAACATACCTAAAATTAACACTTCTCCATATAGCAGGATCGTGCAAAGCATATCATGTCTTCATCAACTACATGGTCTTTAATTTTTTCATTAGAGCCTTTAGCGGAATATATCTCAGCCAGTCATCTAACCTTGCTCCTCATTTCCAAGATGAGGTCCATCATGCTGCGACTGAACCAGCAAGCTTGCCTACTCCAAAAACAATGATATCATCATAGTCATTCTTCCCATGGTGAAGAACTCATTTCATGTCATCACAAAGGAGGATCCATAAATGATCCTTATTATCGGTTTGAAACAAAGTCTTTCTATCAGCTCGCTAACTGTTATATCATGAATTCTTTTGTATGTTGTCATTGACTCTTCCAGGCATCCACAGTTGCACAATTATATCATGGATCTATCCGAGTGCCCAAGGATCCAAGGGTCCTTACAGTTCCCTCCTTCCATCATGCTTGTCAAAACAAAGGATTTTCCCATCCTTCTTTCCTTACTTCCTGTACCTACAACATTTATTTTCAAGTACACCCAAGCAAAGTATACAATAACAAAAGCATGATGTCACTCTGTCAATCACGAGACTTCGAGGTTGTACTTCTAGGATTTTCAAGTACCAACCCTAGATCAAGAGTTCCATACCTTACCAACCTTATCCACGCTTACTTGACATGAGCCCTAGATTGTACACAAACCCTAAAGACCAAGGGATAGGGCTTCATTGAGGGAACAGAGATTTAGGTTTCTATATGACTAGGGTTTTACTAGTGTCAACAATTTTAACAACAAACCCTATACAATCAGTCAAGCCTACAACAATTCATGTTGGACCCTTAACAAAAATATGCCATACATACCTCATGGTTACATACCTGTAGTGACCTACAATTTCAGATGCCATGGTTTCTTTACTGTTTTTCCTTCAAGGTGTGCATCAACTCGAGACATCCTTCTCTTTTTTTGGTTTATCTTTTCTTGCTCCATCATATTACTGCTCTTCTGCTTGTTTATCAGTGATGCACAAATCTCAGAGAGCCATCTGCAACGATATACCATTTACCCCCAAGAATTTCTAGAAGTTTCCAGGATGTCAGTGAATGAAACTTCTTTTGTTGTTAGCAACAATATCCCCTTCCCATGATGGAACAGATTCCTTTCCTCCACAATATGGTGACCCTACATACAACCTCTTGGACTGTTATTTTCTTCAAAGTCAATAGACTATGATTCCTCTGTATCCACCTTAAAATGCATAGGACCCACAGAATTGCTTGCAGTAGGTGTGACAATATTTCTTATACCCAAAAGTTAACTTACCATGACTGACGACAAACACAAAATTATTTTGCACTAATGGCTGTCACAATGATGTGACCTTACTACTGCCTGCAGCTTGCCTCTTTCTCAATGTGACCAATTAAATATGTAGCTTTTGTTGAAAAGTGTAACTAGGTTCGGTCTTCATAATGACGTGTAATTGTGATTTTATGTAATTGATGAAAAGAAGAAAAATAAAATTAGTAATGCTTGTCTCATGGGTTTCATGAGCAAGGAATTTTATTTTAGTGATGGCTCCCATTGTGAGCCTTAAGGATTTTTCATCTAGTCGTAAAAGTCAATTGAAGTCTGTCAAGTATGAAGGACCCTTCTTGGGCATGTTACAATAAATGTAAGTCATTAAAAGAATCAAAGAGACCCTCCACGACCAAGCTAAAGCTCCTCCAAGAAGTCGGCCTAAAGATGATCTCCAAAAGGCATGTCGGCCTACTCTACAAGTTAGGTCGGCTTATATTCATGAGCAGCCCACTATAAATAGGCAGCTCGACTCTCATTTGAAGACAAGATTTCGGTGAAGGTAATCTAAGTGAGAAAGGTGTGAAATAGTTCGATCTAAGGGTCAATAGAAGCCCTACATCCAATCGAAGGAAAGAGATCAAGTTCGAAGGGAAGATCGAAGAGATTACAGGTCTGTTTATGCACAAAGTTTGTCACACGTGCGAGGAAAGGTAAGGGCAGATACATATTGCAGAAAAGAAAAAATTGCAGAAGTTAAAAATCCAAGTCAAGGCAAGAATGCTTCATGTCGAGTTAACATAGAGCTCCTCTCTAGTTAAGCGAAGAAGTAAGGGACAGAAATTATCCTTTATCAGTCACACGTGCGAGAAAAGGGAGTCTCCTACAACAGGCCGAAGACTACAATCAAGGAGGCCGAAAAGTTCAGATCTGAGTTGGAGAAGTGAAGGCTAAAATTGCAGAAGGTTGACTTGGTCTTGGAGAGGTCATTTTTGTCAAGGGTCTAGGTCATGGTCATGGTATTCGTCAATTGGAATCTCTATAAGAAGAAGAATTTGTTCGGGTGTATTTGTTTGATGAAGAAGAACACTAATAACCTAAGTAAAAGAAGATCCTAATCTAAAGAAGTAAAAAGAACTCATAAGCAGTTACTAATAGAAGAGAAATCACTTAATTACTATGCCCTAGATTTCTCAACAGCTTCTTTACTGAGGTCTATACCCTAGGACTAAGGTTTTTAATATAGACCCACAATTAACAATTATTCCAAAACGAATGTTGTTGTAAACGTACCTTTCCAATATGAGTCGGTTTTACTGACTTTTGTAGACTTCAGATTGTATATATATGTGCCAATTTTTGTCACTGTAGTATGTACAGGTTCTTCATAAGCTCGTGGGTCTCATATCTCAGGGTTTTACACCATTTCCTTAGGTCAACAAATTTGCAAATTCTATCTTGATCACTGGTTATTGTAGCTAAAATATATGCACCTTCAAGATAGGCCTATAGCCTTCAGTACAATTAGGTCTTGCAATTTTCTGAGATGGATAGGATAGTATGCTTGAACCCAAGCAAAAGGAGGTCTCAACCTTCTTTCAAGGTGACAATGAATACACTTTGCATTAATCTAAGGATAATTATGCCCGGGACTTTCGATTCCTCCGTTAGGGAGATTATAGTGAACTTGAAGATGGATGGCAGACCTTTCAAACAATCTGTTTATAATGCACAAGTTTAGTATGGGTCTCGGTCTTCTTATAGGATGACTGTGATTATGCTTTTATGCTCAGGTAGGAGGTTTAGTTTCTTTCTCCAAACGAATGTAGCTTCACGCTATGTTTCTCAATATGTACATTTATGCCCAGAACTTTGCAAATAGGAGTCTCGACTCCTCCTTTCAAGGTGGCAACAATTCAACGAACTTGGTCTTGGAGATTTAGCCAAAAGTACTAATATTCATCCTCATAAAGCTTTGGATTTGAGGTAGCACAGAGATTTTGGATTCCTATAATGTTAATTTTAGGCAGCAATGGTATGTTCTATGCTTTAGAGCAATTTTACTTCAATTTCTTTATTAGCCCAATATCAATGTCCAGTTTAGTAATCACATCAACATGATAGTAAAATGCAGATAGAACATAAACATAAACAGTAGAATACAAGCCAAGACAAGAGGACACAAGATGTGGCACCAGCCAGGGACAAACCCTGATGTGGGGAAACCCTTGATCAAATCTACTTTTAGTCTTCAATAGTTCAGCAGAGAGAGATAGTACAATTTACAAATTTGATAATTTATGACAGCAGCAAAATAGCCCTAACCAGAATAGTCAACAGAGTAGATTTGACCCTCAGCAAATCGGCCAACTTCAATCAACTTTGGCCTCCAAACAGCAAGATAAAACAACCCTCAAAACAGTGAAATTCAGCCCAGTCAAAGTCTGGTCAAACAGCCCACCTGTGGTCAGCCCTAGCTGCAGCCAATGATGGTCAACAGTCAACGTTTAGCCTCAATTTTTGTGCACAGAAATGCGGCCTGCCCAAACAGAGATAGTCCTCACAAAAACGCAGTCAAAGGAGGTCAACACATGCTGGTCAACGCTTGGTCAAACTGTCCTGAAATTTCGGCCTCCTGAAATTTCACTCTCTTGAAATTTCGGACGTGTGGAGAGAGAGAGACCCAGAAATTCGTACCCAATCAGTGGAGAGAGAGAGAGAGAGAGAAGTGTGAAGATGAGTCTATCCAAATGAGGCTAAGTCACCTTCTATTTATATGCAACGTTGAGGATGAATAGATGTGATTGTTGGGCTTCTGAGCCTACATAATTTTGTTGGCCAACCTTGACAATTTGTCCATAATCAATATAAATTTATAACTTCATTTGTAAATGTCAGAATCAGATGATCTTTAGATCAATCCTACACCTCTCGGAGAGAGGAATCCAAGAAAAATAGCAGTTGTCATAAATAAGATGACCCATGTGGAGTTTGGCCCTAGTTGCCAATTTTAACATATAACAATGATTTCAGACCATGAAAAACATCCTTGAGACTTTGATCTTTTGCTATATGAATTCCACGTTCCTTGAGCTAGAGGATCAGCCCCTCAAACCTTGAAAATAGATCTCTTAAGGTTCTCAAAAACTCTTCAATCTCTTGGTACAGGGTTGCAAGTTTATCCATGTGACAAGGGCTAGAAATTATGCCCAGAATTGGAACTCCCTTTTCTAGGAGCTCGGTCCTAGCCAATAATGTTCCTTTGATTGTGTTGAAGCCTTTAATTATCTCCTTCCTGCCCTTATGCAAGCGAACCAAGCTTTGATACCATGTTGAGAAATCTAGGGCAGACTGTAAGGGTGATTAATTTTATTAATTTCTCTGTAATGTAATTCTTAACATTTTATTGTGAGTTATATTAGAGCATTAGAATTATTATTCAGTTTTGTTCATCATCAAGACAAATGCCAATAAGAAGATCACAACGCAAACACAAGAACATCAAATGTAGTCTCTTATCCAGGGCCAAAACCACTCCTAGAGAGGAAAACCCACAAAAATCTCTTCTTATAGGATCTCAATGAAGACCTCGAAGACCTTGACCTTGACCCAAGACCAAACCTTCCATGAGATGAGCCAGCCAAACCCTTAAACAACTTCTCTGCAAAACAAGATTGAGGAAACCCTAGGTTCTCCTCCAAAACTCGCACGTGCAGGAAACAGGGACAGAGATTTCCTTCCTTAAACAATTTTATTGATCTTCAAAGAACTTCGTTGGCTTCCAAGAGAACTTTGATCTTCTTTCTTCCTTGCCCAAACTTCGCTAAAGAACAAAGATACTTCACTTGACCAATGTCTTCCAAATGAGGGGAGGTTCCTCTTTATATAGGCTTTCAAAAGAGCAAATTAGGCCTCCTTTAACGAAAATGAAGAGGGTTGGCCGACTCATCCCTTAGAGGCTTCTAGACATCACATTATACAATAATAATTTTCCTTCATTGTTACATGAGCCTTCAAGGCGCTAGAACATCATGACTTTGACCTTTCGACTCGTCAACAAGACCCCTAGAGCACTCAATGGGTGCTTTGACCTAGGACCACAACATGATGGGCAAGAAACCCATGTCAATAAAATAATTTTTCTTTTTACAAATAAATTTCAACACTATAGGGCTTGTTGTATAAGAGGTCGTGTCCTCTCTCTCTTGAGGACAATGACATAATCAATATGATAAATGCTCGATTCTCTCCTTGCATATGAAGGCTAAGTTTTGTGCTACAATTAGAGTAAGACAATCAGTGATCAAAACATCAATGAGCTCCATCTCAAGTATGGAAGGCATATAAATGGCATTTCTAGGGTTTGTAGCTAACACATTAGTATACATGTAGAACTTGCAATTTAAAAGATGATAGATCTTGAAGACTCTGGATTTTGAAGCATCTATGGTTTGTAAACCCTAGCAAAGTTTGAACTAAGAAAACCCTAGGGAAAAAACCCTAGGGCTGATTGTTTTCGCTGAAAGAAGCCCTAGCTCTAGGGAATGACACAAATGACATCATGGTGAAAACTACAAGAAGTCCAAAATTAAGAGGGAGTTGACTTTTCTCAAAAGATAAGTATTTTATAACTTTTCTCTTTGATTAAAACTATTGTTATTGTCTTTAATTTTCAATTAGTTTCGTGTCTATGTGTCCTTTGCTTTGTTGTAATCATTCTTTAATGTCCTCCCTGAGAAGATTGTAGAACAATGGCTAGGGTTGCTTAGGCATTGGCAGCAGATGGAAGAACTGGAAGAATGAAGGTAACCATGAGAACTTTCTAGATGTGTACTAGAAGAACCGAGGAGTTGGCAACTTAGAGTATGCCTTGATTGATTGTAGAATACAGTAGATGACAGTATACAAGAAAGAAGGTTCTCACGGTGAGAGGGAGAGGATCATGATAATGTGAAAATTTCTAAACTGAAATTCTACTGCAGCAAATAACTTATTCACAATAAGTTATTTATGAAATCCCTTTAACAAATATTAAAATAAATTCTACTGCAGTTATCACACAATTACCCAGAGAAAATACATGCACAAGAACCAATCATATCAACACAGCTGTTTTTGGACAATTGTCCCCGGAAAAAACTCAATGCGGGAAAACCAGTGCCGCAGATGACGGCTTTATTAATCTTCAGCAACAATTGCTTTTAGAAGGAATGAAGTTACAGAGAAACTGAAAGAAAACACCCGAGACTTTCCCTTTGAGATTTTCTGACACTATGGCTCTACGTCACCTCTGTGTCACTTTGTGTGGCTCGGCGTGGCTCTACGTCCCTCTGCATCAGCCTACATAAGAGCTACGTCTCTCCTCTGGACTGCCTCTCTCTCCGTGTTGTTTCCCATTGTCCCTGTGTCACCTCCTCCTCAGTCACTACCTGTTGTTGAAGCCCTCTTCTTCCTCCACCCTGCAACTCTCCCTTTGAAATCGATCTCCTTTACTTGAGAATCGATTTTCCTAGAGATACTGAGTATCTGTCGATGTGTCTCCAAATGATCCTCAAGTCTTCTCTTATACTTTTCTTGTTGATGAATCAACGGCCAAGATTAAGTCTCTAATCAATGGCTAAGATTAAAATAGACTTGTTCCTCGTCTCTTAAAAGCTTCTCACCCTTATCTTTATTAATACCCATT
This sequence comes from Pinus taeda, assembly GCA_000404065.3. Classification (NCBI taxonomy): domain Eukaryota; kingdom Viridiplantae; phylum Streptophyta; class Pinopsida; order Pinales; family Pinaceae; genus Pinus; species Pinus taeda. Next base: position 21,313 of record APFE030615277.1, on the reverse strand, counting down.
CATATTTTTACTTTCCTAAGTTTAGACTTAGGAACCCATTAAAAATATTAATTATTTTAATAACTCCTCGTCTGGGTGGAATTTCTCAAAACGATTTCTGGGTCTTGGAAATCTCATGTGCCTTAGCCTCTCCTCCAAATTTCAAGGCTAGAGCACATCTGACGCTACCAAAAATCAACACTCCCTGTTAGCGAGGAATGTGCTCTAAGTTTCTAACAATACTTCACTATAGAAACATCACACTGATCTTTCGCATCGGTACCTGTGTTGATGCTTGGCCTGCTGCCTCACATCCCCTGCACTGTTGCTTCTTGTATTTTTGCCCATGACACTGCGACTGCCACTGTTGCATCTGTACTGTAGCTCCCTCTCAACATGCTGCATCATGCTGCCCATAGCACTTACACTGCTAACTACTGCACTGCGACTCCCGACACTTATCCATTTCTGCTTCTGAAATGGATTCTTTACCATCCCCATCTTCTCATTGAAATAAACAAACTTTGTTCTTCCTAGAGCCTTGGTGAGGATGTCTTCCATGTGTTCTCCTGTAGGAGTATACCTCAACTGTACTGCTCCTCATTGGCTATAGTATCTGACAAAGTGACACCTGATATCAATGTGCTTCAACTAATAATGAAATACTGGATTCTCAGAGAGCTTGATACAACTCTAATTATCACACATGATCCTGGTCGCTTCCATCTTTCTCCTAAATAGATTCACAAGCAATTTCCTAAGCCATATGGCTTTGCACGAAGCTGTGCTAGCTGCCACTTATTATGCTTCAGCAGAGCTCAGAGCCACTGATTTCTATTTCCTACTACACCAAGAGGTCATTCCTGGTCCAATGTTGAAACAGTAACCAGTTGTACTTTTACGATCTACTAAACTTCCAGCCCAATCTGTGTTAGTGAACCCACTCAACCTAATGTCATTGCCTCTGGTGTACAATAGTCCATGCTCGATTGTTCCTTGTACATACCTGAGAACATGTTTGGTTGTTGCCCAGTGCGCCCTCTTAGGTTCCACCATGAATTGACTAAGGATGTTGACAGCATAACAAATGTCTGGCCTGGTATTGACCAGATACATCAAGGACCCTATAAGTTGCCTGTACAAGTTGGGATCAACGTCTTTATCTTCTGATACATCAATCTTCTTCCAGTTGGTGATAATTGGAGTAGCCATAGGTCTACAGTCCTGCATCCTGAATCTCTTCAAGATCTCTGTAGCATATCTCCCTTGTCCAAGGAAGATCTCACCCTTCCACTGCCAAACTTCCAACCCCAGGAAATAATGCATCTATCCCAAATCCTTCATGTTGAATTTTGTGGCTAGGTTCTTGCAGTCTTTGATGAGCCTGGATGATCCTGTCAAGAAGAAATCGTCCACATATAACACTAGGATTAGAGGCTTATTCTCTACGACAAGATAGTGGAGATTAGGGTCTACGTCACTCTTGACGAACCCCATCTTCTGCAAGTAGCCATCAATTCAACCGTACCATGCTCTAGGTGCCTATTTAAGCCCATACAAGGTTTTCTTTAATCTGCATACATGAGATTTCTTTTCATGTGTCTCAAAACCTTTTGGTTGTTCAATGTATACTTCCTCTTCTATTACCCCATTCAAGAATGTCGTCTTGACATCCATCTGATGAATCTCCCACCCCATCTATGCTGCAAGAGATATCACGGTTCTAATAGAAGTACACCTGGCTACTAGGGTAAAGGTTTCTTCGTAGTCTATCCCTTCTTTCTGAGCACACCCCTTAGCCACAAACCTAGCTTTGTATTTCTCCACACTACCGTTTGCAACATATTTGACCTTGTAGATCCATCTCGAACCTACCACTGACCTGTCCTGAGGCCTAGGTACCACTTCTCAGACATCATTGACCATTATAGAGTTGTATTCCTCCACTATAGCATCTATCCATACTTGCTGCTGAACAGCCTTCTGAAAACTAGAAGGTTCCCCAACCTGAGCTACTAAACCCTGGTATCTGTCTTGCTTTCTTCGGTCCCTTTTGTTATTCTTGGGTGCACCAATGAAGTCCTTTGCATCCCGTAGAATCTATCGAAGTTCCCGGCTCGTTCTTCCACTCACAGTAGGCACATCCAATGTTTTAAAACTCTAACTCCAACTCCGATTCAGGATCGACTCAGTTGGCTCGATTTCAATGACTCGGTCGTTGTAAAAAATACATTAAATATTTATTTTTTTTATAAAAAAAAAAATAAACATAATTTTAAAGATTTTCATTCATGTTTCCAAACACACAGCATTAGAATATAGATAAAAGACAACATATGATCAAAGTAGGCTCATGAATATATCCATTATATCAAAATGGCACCCAGTGCGTTGTCCAATACATACATGATCATGAATCATGATATAGAGATCAAAACAAAAACACATAACCAAGGAGGCTAGAAATGGCCTCTACAACAAAAGTAAACTGTGACCAATACTACTGGCTACTACCAGAGGAGCTAAGATCATGTGGATCAATCTCTGGATCATCATCAGAGTCAGACAGGGGACCCCATGGCTCCTCCTCATCATCATCTCCAACTGAAACTGTAGAAGTGGTAGCACTAGCAGGTTGTGCAGCAGATGCAAGCTGAGATAGACGAGATATGCGCTTCTGTCGTGGCTAAGTAAAGGAAGCACCTGCAACTGGAGGACTTGTTGGTTGTGAGGTTGAGGCTGGTACAAGTGGATCAGGATCTGCATTCAACTAAACATTATGTTCGAGTGATGCTATCATTTGTAATTCATAATCCATATCCTCATCAGAAGCAAACTCTGTTGGATGACTCTCCACTACCCAATCTGATGTTGGATCAATGTCTTCCAACACAATGGGATCTGAATCAAGTCTTTTGTTCAGCAATTGCTTGCGCCTGAGCCGAAGGTTGTATTGGACATAGACTAAATCATTTAACCATTTTTTATCCAAACGGTTTCTCTTCTTTGTGTGAATCCTCTCAAAGACAGACCAATTGCGCTCACACCCAATAACACTGCAAGTTTGACTCAAAATACGAATTGCAAACTTCTGCAATTCAGGACAATGGCTACCAAAAGCCTCCCACCATTGTGCTACAAAAAACATAGGAGTGTAATGAGTTAGCTCAACAAAATTACAAATTATATCCAACTTTCAAATTATAAACGATTTAACAAAATAAGTATTAAGAATTTGAAAATTGAAATTTTTGTTTACCTGGCTCATTTGCTTCCCTTGCAATCTTTGCTAGGTTCTTCCCAAAGGTACCTGAGGCATTGGTGAAGGTTGTGACCTATCGATGTATCTCCAGTTGATCACACTCCAATGGGATCACGCAATCAATGCAGTCAATCAATCCATCTCTAACCTCCCCCCTCAAAGCTCCTGTCACCTTAGCTTTATAATGATACCATGGGTTCAAAAAATACCCAGCTGCATGTATAGGGCGATGGAGTTGATTGTTCCATCTTTCATCAATGTATGCCCTCTTTATTTGCTCCTTTGCTTGATCCATAGCCTCATAAATGAAGCCCATAGCCAATCTTTCCCCATCCACCAACTGCAACACCTTAACCAGTGGCTCAGCAAGCTTCACAATCTCTGTTGCCTTTCTCCAAAATATTTCTTCATTAACTTTATTTTTCAATTCTTTGCCTTCTAGTTTGTGAGACCACTGGCTTAGATTCCATTCTTCACTGATTCCATTCTTCACTGGAAAAAATCTTTTGCAAGTTTCTATGTTGTGAAAGCATAGATTGCAATGTCAAAAAATGAGTAGCAAATCTAGTGATGGCAGGCCTAATAATATCCCTGCCCCCTGTGTGTTTCCTCACGAGGCTCAAAATCCATGAATGATTGTAGATAAATTTTATTGTAATTTTGGCATGATCTATAGTGTTTTTGACCCGATCTAATTTTCCAATATCCTCAAGCATGAGGTCTATGCAATGTGCAGAACATGGGGTTCAAAAGATGGTCTTGTGTTTTTCCTCTAACAGTTTACCAGCAAGAACATAGTTAGAGGCATTATTTGTGATGACTTGAACAACATTAGCCACCCCCACCTCCTCAACAACCTCATCCAATAGCTAAAACAACAATTGCACATATTTTACCTTATCAAATGCATCAACTGATTTTAGAAACATGGTTCCCTGTGGACAGATAAGATAAGATAAGATAATTTTATTAATGTCCAACGAATGACCACAAAGTAGGTCAAAGGGACTGTCGGTTACAAAAAGGGGGGTCGTGCCCAGTAGGAGAACCAAATGGTTTCCTTATAAAGACAAATACTGAAAGAAAGATAGAAAATAAAAACGAGGCGGGTCGGGGAGAGCGTATGGAGCTCTGAACCCAGCATAGCCAACTGATCTCTAGACTGCGTCGCATCCATCTAACATGATGGTACATCCTATTCTTGCCCATGAGTCCTTGAAATCTTTCAAATAGTCATTAATGGATAAAATTTCTTTCTGCAAACGATACCTCCTAGCTCATGCATAGTAGGGCCTTTGAAGCTTTTTCGAGCAGCATGTATGGCATCAAACATAGGCTTGTAATATGGTGAACGGGAAGCATTGAAGGGGATATCAGCATCATACCACCATCTAGCTATGTAATCACAAGCAGTCTCCTTCAATTCTTTCTTCCAATGGTCATCTAAAGTGGGTTGCATTTGACTTCTACTAGCTTGAGGACCATGTGCATTTGATGGAGAGGAGGGAGCGAAATAACTTTTGATATTCATATCACCCCTTTTCATTCTACCCTTTCCCTTTTCTTGAATAGACTCAAAAGAGGGAGGAACATATCGGAAGGGGTTGGATGCATTAGTACAGGGGATAGAGGAAGAACCCTCAAAATCAAAATGGGGGTTGGTAGCCAACATTTTTTGTATATTCCTCTTCCTCCCAATTTCAGCCTCTAACTCTTTTTGCCTAGCCTTATCTTCTTTAAACTTCTCAAAATTGGCTAACAAATCCTTCCTAATCTCCCCAATTTCTAGTGAGGTACATGGAATAATTTGGCCGCTAATCCCCGCCAAGTGTTGTTTCAGCCTATTAATGCCCCCAGGACCTTCCTTAATTTTCCTATGGCAAAATTTGCAATGCACTTGACTATCAACCATTTCAACATATGCCCAAGCAGCGTCTTTCACTCTACGTGCCATTTTTTGAATTGGAAATGAAAGCAAAAAATCTGAAAATGAAAACAAAAACAAAAAGCATTGATTCAATGTTCATTTCTTTCACAAAAAACACTCTTTAGGATTTCAAGATTTGCACATAAAATTTAATAAGCAAAAACAGATTTCTACAAGTGAAAAAAAATACCTCCAGGCACAAACTGCCTCCTCAAGCTTGCTCCAAGAAACCAACTCCTCAATGCTGCTCCAAATGGCTGCCCAAGAAGCTCCTCACTCCAACTACAATGCTTGCCCAAGACTCCTCACTATTGCTCCAAAAACAAACTCGACAACTCCTCACAAACTCTTATTGAAATTCTCACTCAAATGCATGACATGGCTGTGAGGAAATGAGAGGGGTTGGGTGAGTTAAATAGGGTTTAGGAGAGGGGAATGGACCCCAAAGACCAAATAAACAAAAAATAAATTGCTTTGGAGTCCCCCACACTTAACATTATAAAAAAATCACAGTTTTTTTGGGTTGTTGGGCCACTGTACGCAACCCGACCAAGTTAATACGGACTCGGCCGAGCCGGCCGGGTTAATACCGAGCTCGGTATTAACCCGATTGGCCGAACCATTTCCTAGACCGGGCAATGTTGGGAGGTTTGGCTCAGACCAACTCGGTCGAGTCGGTTCCGAGCCGGTCATTTTTAAAAACAGTGGGCACATCTATCAGCTCTTCCTCTTCCTGAGATTCCTCCTGTTCTGAAACTTTGCTTTCAAGAGAATTTCTGGTACTAGTTTCTATTGGTCGAAGTGGTTTGACCAACGGCTCATCGTTCCACTGCTCCTCGGAAGACATTTCTCGGGATTTCCTGAAAGCTCTGTCCTCCATGAACTTTACATCCCGCCGAACTACTACCTTCCTACTCCCTGGAAGATAGACTCTATATGCCTTAGCATTCTCACTATATCCCACAAGATATACTTTCTCAGCAGTTTGATCTAATTTCTTTCTCTTTTCTTCGGGTATACGGCAATACGCTAAACTCCCAAATATCCTGAAATGACTAACTTCAGGTGTCTTCCTTATGAAGATCTTCTCCAAAGTGATTTTTCCCAATGCCCTGTGTGGAGTCCTGTTATGGACATAAACTGTCGCGCTGCATGCTTCTACCCAAAGGAATTTAGGCATATCCTAATCATACAACATTCGCTAGTTACTTCCACAATAGTCCTATTTTTCCTTTCTGCTACATTCTGCGCCGAATTGTATAGAGTTGTCCACTCCCTTATGATGCCTTCCTTAGTGCAAAAATTGATGGAGTCTTTGTCAACATACTCTCCACCATTGTCTAAGCGCAACATCTTTATCTTCTTTCTTGTCAGATTCTCCACTAGAGCCTTGAACTCTTTGAATCGACCAAAAACTTCATCCTTGGTTTTCAGAAAGTAGATCCAAGTCTTTCTGGAATGGTCATCAATGAAGGTGACAAAGTATTCAGCACCACTAAGAGATTTTGTGGGCATCGATCCGTAGATATCTGAGTGTATCAATCCTAGCACACTCTTAGCCCTATTGTTACTTCTCGAAAACGTTGTTTTGGCATACTTGCCCAAAGCACACCCTCTGCATGTATCATCTCATTCGGTACTTAGTTTTGGAACTCCTGATACTGTTTTCCTGAGAATTCTCAGAGCCCCATGGTCTAAGTGTCCCATCCTCCTGTGCCATAGTTCATTCAAATCTTTGTCTCCATTACTGCCTATCAGTGCCATTGGTGATTCTAGTTGCAACATGTACAACCTTTTACTTATGATTCCAATCTGGGTCTTCTTTTTCCAACTTAGGTGTTTGACATATACTTTCTCCTTAATGAAGAAAATGCCATAGCCCTTGTTTTGAAGTTGAGATACGGAGAGTAAGTTCATCCCCAATCCTGGCACATGCAGCACATTGGTTGGTCGAAGTCGCTCTCCTGCTTCGGTTTGAAAGACTATAGTACCTCTTCCTACTGGAGTACACTTTACCCTATTTCGCATGGTGATTTGAAAATTCATTCTTTCTTCCTGATAATCTAAAAAGCATTCTTGGATTCCTGTCATATGCCAGCAAGCTCCACTATCTATATACCAAACCTCAGAGGAGGCAGAGCTTGCTAAGAAAGTGACTTCTTCTTCCAATCTGGAAGCTAACATAAAATAATCGTAATTCATGTCCTTTGTGCATTCTTCTGGAAATCTGCGTGAGTCCCCTTGAGTGGATGCCTCTGCATCATGCTCTTGACCCATAGTTGATTTTCCTCTCCTGTTGCCAGATCTCGCCTCTGATACCATGTGAAAATTTCTAAACTAAAATTCTACTGCAACAACTGATTTATTTCACCTACTTATTATTCACAATAAGTTATTTATGAAATCTATTTAACAAATATTAAAATAAATTCTATTGCAGTTATCACACAATTACCCACAGAAAAATACATGCACAAGAACCAATCATATCAACGCAGTTGTTTTTCGACAATTGTCCCCGGAAAAAACCCAATGCGAGAAAATCGATGCAGCAGATGAGGGCTTTATTGATCTTCAGCAGCAATTGCTTTTACAAGGAATGATTTTACAAAGAAACTGAAAGAAAGCACCTGAGACTTTCCCTTTGAGACTTTCTAACACTTTGGAGACCCTGCTCCACTCCTACGTCACCTCTGCATCACTCTGCATGGCTCAAAATGGCTCTAAGTGGCTATGCGTCCCTCTGCGTCAGCCTGCGTGAGTGCTACGTCTCTCCTCTGTACTGCCTCTCTCTCTGCACTATCTCCCACTGTCCCTGTGTCACCTCCTCCTCAGTCACTACCTGCTGTCGATGCCCTCCTCTTCCTCCACCTTGCAACTCTCCCTTTGAAATCGATTTGCTTTACTTGAGAATCGATTTTCCTAGAGATATTGAGTATCTATTGGTGTGTCTCCAAATGATCCTCAAGTCTTCTCTTATACTTTTCTTGTTGATAAATCAACAGCCGAAATTTAGTCTCTAATCAACAGCTAAGATTAAAACAGACTCGATCCTCATCTCTTAGAAGTTTCTCACCCTTATCTTTATTAATACCCATTAATATTTTTCTTTTCCTAAGTTTAGACTTAGGAACCCATTAAAAATATTAATTATTTTAGTAACTCCCAATTCGGGTGGAATTTCTCAAAACGATTTCTAGATCTTGGAGATCTCATGTGCCTTAGCCTCTCCTCCAAATTTCAAGAATAGAGCACATCCGATGGTACTAAAAATCAATAGATAAGTCATTGACCTTAATTGGAAGAGTTGCCCCAAATTTCTAAAGAGCATGAATAAGGAGCCTAATGATTGAAGAAGACCTCATACTTTGGGATTGATTAAATGATTCGTTTATGACGATAGAAGGACTCTTGTGTCAGAGGAAAAGGTGTTGCCTTTAGAGGGAGCTGGAAGCAAGATTTGACATGAAGGATCTTGAATTGATACACTACTACTTGGGATTTGAGGTCTGACAGAAACCTGGTAAAATCTACTTTGGTCGAGGAAAGCATATGATCAAGATCCTCCTGGAGTTTGGATGATGGATTGTAAACCCATGGCAAACCAATTTGAAGAAGTTGAGGAATTCTAATTAAAATCCTGTTGATCCATCATTGTACCGGCAGCTGATTGGTTCTCAGATGTATTTGATTCTTATACTAGGTTGGCAGTGCTGATGATGAGAAAAGTACTATTGATGGTTGTTTATACTTGGATCTGCTATGATTTCTTGGAAAAGGTGGAAGCAGGATTTTGTTGCACTAAGCACTGCGGAAGTAGAATATATAGCAACTTGCGCAGTTAATTTTAAAGCAGTTTAACTCCGTAAAAGGTTTGATGGACTGTTTGATGCCATGTTGGATTCAATTGTGTTACTTTGTAATAAGCATATATGAAGATTGTCATAGAAGTTGGTTTGTCATTAAAGATCAAAGCACATTATGGTTTGAGATATGTTGAGCATGCACTAGTGTTTATTTTCAGTGTTTACATTGTAAATAACTTGTTAAGGAAAATAATAAGTAGGTAGGAATAAATCAGATAAAGTGCATGGAGGGTTTCTAACAAAGTAAACTTAGAAACTTCAACATGGTATCGGAGCGTGATTGCAGATCACGAGAGGACTAAAGGACATCAGCCGAGCAGAGCAATAGCAGTAGAAAACAACTGTCCCGAGGTAATAGAAGCCGGTTCTAACAGACCAGCAACAAAGAAGGGTGACGCAGTGCCCGCGTCATCAAAAGTGACCTGGGAAGAGGCAGTGCAGAGGCAGCACATAGGCGAACAAAGGCAAGAGAAGCCTCACGCAGAGCCACACAGTAGCTGGGAGGGCTAACACAGTTGGCTGAGGAGGCTGGGTTGCGGTGTCGGGATTGCATAGAGCCTAGCAGCTCTCACCTTCAGGTTGTTGGGGTTTAGAAGGTTGCAGGAATATTGCAGAGTGGAGTTGGTGAGGTACTGTAGTCATAACAGTATCTGACAAAGCAAGGCTAGAGGAGTTGCTACCGAGGGTTTCTAGTCAAGGAACCCGGATCAGTGGTGCGGTTGCACAAGACGATCAGAGTAGGGGGCATCTCGACAGTGGCAAAAGGATTTCCAGGAGGGAAATCAAGACTCAGAGGGAGTCCAGAAGAGAACTTCCAGACAAGAAATAGAGACTCAGAGGAGTCGAACAAAGAACTTCCAGGAGGGAAGTAGAGGAGCATCTGGCACTACATGGAGTAAGAGACCAGGATAGACTGGAAGGAGCATTGAACTTCGCAGTTTGGAAGGCCAGAATCTTGTCCGTACTTGGCAGAAATCGTGTCAAGAACTTTGCCTTGAAGGTAATAGCTGTCCCAATCGACCCCAATGATAATGACAGGTACGAGGAAGCGATGGCGAGGGCCAAGAGCATTATCCTTGATGGGGTCAAGGATCATGCAGTACCACACATAGCTGAGAAGGAAACAGCATTTGAGATGTGGGAGGCTCTCAAGAAGCTATACCGACATACTTTTGTGCAGAGAAGAATGTTGCTTGAGAATTAATTGAGGTCATATCAGATGAAGAAGGGAGAACCGATTGACACCTTCCTCAGAGGACTGAATGAGATCCGATATCAGTTGACTGCTATAGGGGCGATACCGGATCAGGCGCTGATGGCAAGGGCAGCCCTAAATGTTGTCTCAGAAGACTGGGAAGTATTTGTCTAGAGTATACTGGGCAGACGGACACTTCCACCTTGGGATGAGATGTGGGCAGCTCTTCGCCAGGAAGAGGTCAGATGATAGTCGAAGATCGGTAGCAGCAGCAAGGGGATCAAAGTCAAGGAGGAGGAGGAAGACGTGGCCCTAGCATCTGAGGGAAAGCAGGAAAAACAGAAAAAGAAGGATCTCTCCAACATCAAGTGCTTCCAATGTGGGGAGCTGGGTCATTATGCGACCCAGTGTCCAAGGAAGAAGAGTAAGGGAGAGCCTTCCGAGACTAAGGCAGCACCGGCACGGGCAGAGAAGGAAGTTTTGACAAACGATGATTGTGCCATGAGTGCACATGCGCCCTTGAGAAGAAGTTGGGAGACATTGAGCTGTAGTCAGGCGGACTACAGGGGATGAGGGGCAGGATCCTTGAGGTACCCAGCCTCTTGGATTAGAAATTGCTACGAGAGCCTCGAAGAGGAGTAGCAGGACTGACTGAGTCGGGTGGAGACAGATGCGGATGGAGTGGCAGAGAGAGCTACAGTGTAGGAGTCCCGAGACAACGCAAGGCTAGCAGGATGCAACAGTGCGAGAGGCACAAGAGTGTTGCACCAGTGCAAGATGGCACAGAGAGGTGTGCAATGGTGCAAGATGCAGGGAGTTGTTGCAGCAGCGCAAAGGTCAGAGAGGGAGCACTTGTTAGTGATAGAGGGAGCTTCAGCATCAGGAGGGCGTCTCTACCCCAACAGGGAGGTCAGATTGGGAGATCAGTTACTTACTTCTCAGTAACTGAGTTACAGTGCAACAATGGGCAGCGCGATGCAGCATGATGAGAGGAGGTGCAGTGTGGATGCAGTGCTGGGAGAAAGGACCAGCTGTAGCACGGATGCAGAGGGAGTTGTCGTACAGATGCAGCAGTGGCAGTGGCAGAACCATGGGCAACAATACAAGATGCAGCAGTGCAAAGGATGTTGGGCAGGAAGGCCGGGCATCAGCACAGGTACTGATGTCGGATGATTAGAGTATTACTCAATGACGAGCATTGCTAAAGCACAGTCCTCGCTAAGAGGGAGTGTTGATTTGGGGTAGCATCAGATGTGCTCTAACCATGAAATTTGGTGGAGAGGTTGGGGCACATGAGATCTCCAATACCTAGAAAGAGTTTGGGTAAATTCTAAACAGATTAGGAGATATTAAAATAATTAATAATTTTAATGGAGTCCCTAAGTCTAAACTTTGGGAAAATAAAATATTAATGTGTATTAATATGAATCTGTGTTAAAATGGTCCAAAAGACATGGATCAAGCCAGATTTAATCTTAGTCGTTGATTAGGGGCTTAATCTCGGCCGTTGATATGTTCACAGGAAAAGTATAAGAGGAGGCTTGAGGGTCACTTGGAGAATACACCAAAGTGATCAGTCATTCTATTCTCTAGAGCAGGGTTTGCTAAGAGAGATAGAATTAGTGATCGAGAGATGCAGCTGAGGGGTATTTGAGTACAGAGAGAAAGAGAGACGGAGATAGTGCCGAGAGAGCAGCGCAGTAGCCAACGAGAGTGACGCAGAGCCAACCAAGGCTCACGCAGGGCTACGCGGAAGCAGTCGAGAGCTACGCAGAGCCTCAGAGAGGCCAGCGTGACTGACGCAGAGGGCCAGAGCGCTGACGCAGGGCCTCCCAGGGCTGACGCAAACCCATCCCGGGTGATGCAGGGCCAGCGTGAGGTAGAGAGGGGCTGATGCAATCCAAAAAGAGGCTGACGCTGGGGTTCTGGGACAGATTGGTGCTAAGTAGCTGCCGGAAGGATTATCCGGGGTTTCAACCAGTAGATTTGTCAAAAACTGAGAGGTATTACTGCCAAGGAAATTCTCTGTTGGGTAGGCCAGTTTCGGCACCCAGATTGTACTCTGATATTGCTTAATAAGAAAACCCTTAGATAGTTGCTCCGGTTTTCCCACATTGGGTTTTTCTGGGGACATTAGTCCAAAAATAATGGTGTCATATGGTGTGTTTGTTTCTGTTTCTTTTAGTTGTTGGTCTGTAATATGTTGAGCATGCACTAGTGTTTATTTTCAGTATTTACATTGTAAATAACTTGTTAAGGAAAATAACAAGTAGGTAGGAATAAATCAGATAAAGTGCATGGAGGGTTTCTAACTAAGTAAACTTAGAAACTTCAACAGGATTTTGTTGCGCTAAGCACTGCGGAGGTAGAATATATAGCAGCTTGCGCAGTTAGTTTTAAAGCAGTTTGACTCCATAAAATGTTTGATGGACTGTTTGATGCCATGTTGGATTCAATTGTGTTACTTTGTAATAAGCATGTATGAAGATTTTCATAGAACTTGGTTTGTCATTAAAGATCAAAGCACATTATGATTTGAGATATGATGCAGATGGGAGCCGAAAAGCTACAACAGATCTCCACAGGTGAACAGGTAGTTGATGTAAGAGAAGCATGAGTACTTCTGAAACAAGCTTGTGCTTGTGGAAAGCTCCTCCTAGGTTGAGAGGGAGTGAGGATGGACACCTATTTTCTCCCTGTGTCATGTACTATGACTAGGACTAACACCCTAAGTCAAGTACATGGACCAGGATAAGGAGAATGGTAGTTTGAATAAGCATCGAGGAATGACATTCTTGTGTCATGTACTGTGACCGATTAGGACTAACACCCTAAGTCAAGTACATTGACCCAATTTAAGAATGGTCCGATGGACTGACATTTCCTTCTGACAAGTAGGAAATGGTCTTGTGGAGGACATACTCTAGTGAACCTAGGTGGAGTATGTGCCTCAAAGAGGCAGTTGTGTGGTGTCCAATTGAATGCCTCGAGCATTATGCTCTGATCTAGTGGAGAAATAGAGTTTACTAGTCAAGGCCTTGGTAATTTGACAATGTTGGTTATGATGATGTTATCATCAATGATGCTTATCAATCTGGATCCTTTCTTATAGAATATTTCAACTTGAGAATATCTTGATGAGTCATTATGAATACGTCCCTAGTTAAGAGGGAGTGTTGAAATTGTAACCAGAGTCAGTCTTCATAATTATCATTGTACTTGAAACAATATGCATTTTTTGTAAAAACACAAGAAGAAAATTTATTTTTATTTTCTAGCATGTTCTTCATGCTTTGTTTTGGTCAAACGAAAAATGTAAAAGGCCCTGTTCTTCGCGACTTGTGTAAAAGAAGTAAATTTGAAGTTTTGAAAGTGTCATTTGTCCCTCCAATTTGCCAAGTTTGCCCTCCAAGGAACAAGTTGGCTCAACCCTCAAGGGACACACCCCTTCGCATGTATGGAAGGCTATAAATAGCCCATGAGATTCCTCCTAAAGCGCACTTCGATTTGGTTAATATATCTCTTTGTGGCAAGGAAAGGAGTCCAAATTATCTCTTTGTCGAAAGTAAGAAGTCCAAAACATTTGTCTCTTTGTAGAAGGTTGAGATTACATCTCTGTGGTATGAAGTTTTGTCTCTATGAAAACTACAAATCCGAAGTTTTGTCTTTGGAAGTTATATAGTGAAATTCTACCTCTAGGAAGACATAAACATCAAAAGTTTTATCTATCTATGGAAGCATCAAAAGCCTAAGTTTATGGTTATTTGAGGTCCGACATTTTGTTTCTCTGTAGTCCGAAATTATTCCTTCTTGTGGAAGCATCAAATGTCTAAGATTCTTGCTCTGTGATCAAAGATGAAGATGCTCGTCTTTGTGCTAAGAGAAGAATTGTTTGGAGGGTCAACTTGGCATATGAGGGATGAGATGTCACGCTTCTACTAGCCAATTTGTCTATGACTTGGATATCTCTCATTTTTATCTGATTTTATAAGGAAGGGATTGTTGGGTTTTTCCTTGGTCATTGACCTAAAATTTTGGTGTCTCATTGTGCATTATAATCTCTATTTTCTTGTACTTGAAAGGTTAAATTTATATTGCTTGATGACATAACTAAATGAAGTGAATACCTAAAAGAAAAACATATATATCAATCACGGGTAATTATCATGACTAGAAATTCAACTTGCAATTGAATTTCAACCCCATGTTTCATACCCCGAAGTAGACTTGTGTTGCCATCTTTGGAGCAAGACCATATCTAGAGATTATTGTTAAATATTGTATCTCGGACAAGTGTTCTAGCCTTGAGAGGTGTCACTGAGGCTAGGAACACAAAGAAATGAATTATCTCCAAGCCCATGTAACTTTTCCTAAGTTTCACCTAGGGAAAATGTCTTAATTAAGTTAATTAATGATTTTTTAAATATTTCCTAAGTCAAAATTTAGGAAAATCGGTTAATTGGCATTAGTTGAGATAAGGTCCATTTGCCTCTAGAAGTTTCTTGAAAGTTTCTAAGATGATGTTAGCCATCGAATGGGACAAGATAACTTCTATTCTTCATCGTTCATTTGTGAATGAGAGATTATAAAGGGAAAATCGATGGGCAACATTAGAGCACATTGAGTTGAGTATTGTTGGGCGAGTTTTCAATTAGACAACAGGAAAGGTTTCAGCAACAATAATTGAGAAAGTTTTTTTCAAGGTTTATTCTTTGTTGAATTTCCACAACACTCGAGAATATGGAATGGGTCTTAGAATTTCAAACACAAACACACTCAAAATGCCACAACAATACTACTTTGCACAGCGGAAAACAATAGCAATGAATCAACTTGTACACAAGACACAATTTTTTCAACACAACTTCGTTATATTAACAATCTTTACTACAACTATCTAGGGCTCCCGTACCAGGGATAATGGCTCTTGATACAAGACAACTAAGGCTTGGTATCAACAAAAATTATGATAACCAATCAGCCTTGAACCAAGTACAACTAACCTACTTTTGTCAATGTGCATCCACAGTCCTTTTGGTCCATGTACAACACTTTTGCTGGTCCTTTTGCTTCCCAATCCGCAGCTCCTCAATTTGCTTCTATCAGTGAACATAGCTCCTTTAGGTCACTGAACTTAGGTTCGACCAACTCTGCCCTCTAGCTGCTCCTTTGTCCTTCAAGGTCTGCAACATATAAGGTCTTCTACTATGCTACCCACTTTTGTCACACTACTGCTCCTTGTTGACAGACCTTAGGGCAATGAAGGTTGCCCACTTTCCACTGAAGATGTCCTCTGCAACTCCACTGAACTAGGGTTAATTCACCAACCTTCTTGGCTTCCCTTTAGTCCTTCAAAGTTTAGCTCCTTAGGCTCCAATAACTTTGCCTCTCCTATCAGCCTTGTAGTCCTTCACAACAACTGATCTTAAGGCATTATAGACAACTTTTAACATCCCTCCAAACTATACTTAAGATGCCCAACAATTATGTCCCAAACCTGGACCATCAACCTAGCAATATCATCAAACATGGAAGACACATGCCTCTAAAATAGGACATCACAAACTACCTAATACTTGGCTCTGTGCATGCTACAGGTCTGAAGTATTTCAGACCTGGTTAGGGCACCAAACAAACCCACGTCTTGGCCTTAATACCTCTGCAATCTCTACGCTCAACCCTCTCTACAAGCCCTCCTTTCTTGCTCTATTGTTCGGCCCTTTCCCAGCTACTTGCCTGGCTATTTGGTCCTCCAAAACAGACCTTTTGGCCTCCAAAATAAGATGCTTCAAGGCTTAGCCCTACCTCCAATAAACACACAAAAAAAATCAAGAGGATTCAAGCCCAAACACATGCCCGGATCTGCTCCTATTCCACACTACCTAACTCAGCCTTCAACCAATCACAAGATAAGATACAAATTGTCTCCATCTCAACTCCGTCTAGGCTCTAATAGGTCTACAGCCACTTCAGATGCTTCCTTTATGACGAATCGCACTTGTGATGTTTCCAAATCAGGTGTCCTTCTCATTTAATTATATGTTTCTTTAGGCTCAACAATTCAAACCCACTCTATAAAATATATCACTCCACCCTAAAGCTAGCAATGTGAATTTCGTGGGTCATTTACCCCTAGACAAATCAACATGGCCCCATGGGTAACCGTATCAATCTCCCTTGGTCAAATCAACATGACCCCATGGGAGATGTCTGTCCCCTAGGTCATTCACCCCTGGCCAAATCAACATGGCTTCTTTGGGTGAATGTATCATTCCCCCACTAGTCAAATCAGCATGACCCTGTGGGAATGTCTTCTGGATACTGTAAAAACATCAACACAAGTCACATGCGAACCCCAACCATCATCGTAGAGCACAAGCTTTAGTCGCAGGAAGAGAATACTTAAATCGAACCTAAACGAATTTCAACATATTTTTTTAGGTTTGTCGAATTTTGAACCTCATGATTCAGGTCCAGTGAACCCTGTGACATAGCCACCACCTGACAAAATTAAAGAGACGAGATTGGGGTGGTGGAGAAGAGAGGACAATGCCCATCCCCCTTGAAAATCGAGGCAACCAAGCAGCCCCTCAAAATCGAAAGAGGAAGGTGGTGCCCAAGAGTGGGCTTTCAGATGGGAAGAGGAGGCTAGGCAAGGGATTGCTCCTCAAGAACAAAAAAGACAGCAAAACAAAGATAGAAAAACACAAGGGAGAGCAAGGCATTGGACACACAGGGAGACAGCAATAAACGGAAGTGCGCTCAGTAAGAAAGGAACGCATAGCTGAGGAAACACTCATGTTGGTTCTTATGCATGAGCTCTCCCTTCGTTGGAGGATATAGACACTCAAGACTACTTGTGGAATTGCGTGGAGTTGGGGAGTAATAACAATGGGAGGCTGAACCATTTTGGACTTGATTTACAAAGACTGTGCTTGATTTGAGCTATGAGTATTAGAGTGTAATCTCGGTATATTTGTTTAAGGCCACTAGACTCGTAGTCTAAGCCTGTGTAGACTGTAGGAGACTTAATGGATGACCGAATCACTGGAGTGCTTGTTGTATCGCTAATAAACCACCTAGGCAAGGCTATCTAAGTCATTATGGTGATTGTTGAGTAGATGACAAAGCACGTAGACAATGGACATTAGACCCCTGTGGTGCTTGCTATGAAGAGACAGTTGATAAACCACTTGAACAATGATTTAATCTCCTGGACTGAGCAATACCCCATATGGACCTAGATTTGGTGTGAATTTCCCTAAGAAACATCGCCTCAAACTTTGGTCTGGCTTGGGGGTGGTCAACTGCAAGAGAGTTTCAATGTGGTTGGCCTATGGCTTAGTGAAGAGTGGAAATCCCTCCTTTAATTGTCATCTACCTTAACATGCACAAATAAGTATAATTGTTGATGCATGTTGGATTTCAAACTATCACATTCCTTCTTGTGCTTATGATTAATACTCAATCATGTATGTTCATGTGTGAATGCCCGGAACTCTTTGCTATGCTAATGACTAACCAGTTGTCTTGTGTGTTATAAATATAAGGTTGTGTTTGAAGTTTGAACTATGTAGTTCACTGCCATATGCATAATTGCAAGATATCTTAAATATATATAGCTAAATTATTGAATTTACTATTATACTTAGAAGTGATAAGCTACCTTACAGGTCTATCAATGTGTTAAATGCTTGACTAACGAAAATTTTTACCATACTTATGAATTGCAACTATCTTATCTGTTTACAGTTGAAATAAATTATGGGTTGTGTTGGTTAAAAGTATGTTCATGATGGAGGTAATAAACTATCAGTTTATGTTCTCTTTCTCTTTACTTGACAATCATGATTTTATAAATAATAACTCAGCATGCTCAAGAGAATTTTTTTGTGATGCCTAATGGCCAGGCCATAGCTCTCTTTGAGCAGTCATGTCACTTGTGAGTTTCACATCTAAGACAAATTGGCAGTCACATCTCCATGAATAAGTTTTAAACAACCTATGCAAGAGGGCAATAGAATTGGGTTGATTGGTATTTTATTCCATGTGTGACTTTTACAAACTAAGTGAAATTTGGGTTGGGGCCTTGCCCCTCTTCTTGTCTCAATAGCGTGTGAATTAGGCGTTTTGGGCGCATATCCCTTCTATTGATTACCAAGCCGAATTTTGAGGAATCACGACTTCAGGCACTTGGGCCATAATTCACAAACCTTGGTGTTAGTACAATTCCCCCTATCTTGCACAGAATTCTAAAGATGGGTGAATTTTCCTTTACCAATCACCGGACCAGAGGGTAGTGTGATTTCCACACACTTGCACAAGAAAGTGTCCAGTCACGACAAGCCGGTACCCAGACACCTGTCTAACCAAACTAGGTACATTGAATATTATAGTGTGGTTTGTGGATGCCAATAGTCGGGCCCCAGTCTATCATGCCCCTGGTCTAATGGACCACTGGAAACATGGATAAGTTAACAAGCATGTAGAGTGGGGAGGTCGGTCTTCCAGAAGAAACCCACCCAGTGTAACTTCACCACCAGACAACCAACCACCAGGACTGTTACTCAACAAAAGTGGGTACCCCTGGGAGAGCTTTTCTCCTACTCATCTTCTTCAGCCTACAGCTAGCAACCCCTGAGAACTACCTTATACTTGATGTGATGCGCCACTTTATCTCTACTCCCTACATCAGTTGTATGTTTCCTCGCCAATCAGTCAAGAGCACATGTTGGGAGGTGGGTAATCCAACCCAAAAGGCATGTTTTTCATTGTGTAATTTGGTGCTTATGTTTGTTTTTCATATGGGCATTTTGGGCTTGGATTATTGGGTGACTTGGAAGAAGAAAGGGCCTTGATCATGGTTTTGTTCCCTCACCTTAAATGGGAGGTTAGTCTTCAATCCTAGTCCCATAGGATATCCCCTATTAGCCTATGGCTTTAGGAAGGGCACTACTTGGGAAACCTGGGTTTTGGTAGTGTAGTCACGTTTTCCCGTTCCACATTTTTCACTTCCCCCCCCCCCCCTCCTGCACATTACAACCCTTATTCCACCATTTTTCTTCTCTGGGTCCTCAAGGCACTGGCACAACCCCTCCCCTTGTCCACATATTTGGGTTGAGCATGGAAACATTGCCCCAGAGGTTGAAGCTACTAAAAGAAAGTTAAAAGCATATCATGTCCACAAGCGAGAAAACAAAAATGCAAAAGATGGTTAGGACATTTAATATAGCAAGTGTGCAAAAGCAAAACATGAACTCTACCCCTTATCATCATGGTCATCACCCTAGTTCATAGGGCCCATGAGTGCCTCTCACATCACTAAAGGAACCCATGCACGATCCAAACCCTAGTGGGTGATGAACTGCCCCACCTTAAGGGGTTAACCGCTATACATCATTCACAACATGCTCTCATTTCCTAGAGCGACAAGCAGTAATACAAAGAAAAATTAAGAAAAGACAGACGACAAATTAAATAATCTATAAAGATAGAAGATTAATAACTAGTAACTGCAATAGAATTTTCACATTGACAATTCCTTCATTGTTAGGAAAATTTCCATGTGGCATATCATCCTCTCATCAAACTGAATAAAATGGGACCAAGTTGATCTTTTGACCTTTAGGACCACTTGCATCAAGAAACATGGACTCCCTTAAGCAATGTGAAAACTTGATTCTGTGAGATTGTTGAGCCTCAACCTTGCACCTTCCTACACACCCTTTTAACCCTCATACTCCACTCACTTCACTCATCCAGTGATTGAATCATTGCATTATAGTTTAAAAAGGACTGTTTATATGGTTTTCTAACTATACTGATGTCTGTTGTTTGGTTTAGTCTTTTGTTCATGCAGCTGCGAAAACTTGTCAGTTTCCGCAACCAGCACAGGTTTCCGCAGCCAACACAGGATTCCGCAGCCATTTTGTTAAAGGTTGTGCTCCAGGTGTCTTCTGAAGGAACGGGCTATATGGGCAAGCTCCAGATGGCATGTACATGGATCGTGTCCCTTCGAACCGGCCAAATCACCCATTAAAGGCCGCGGTCAACCAAAGTCAAAGACGTGGCCAACCAAAGAGTCCAGCGGTGGCACGTCACTGTTATAGGCACGTGAATGATATGTGGCCTAGTTCCCAGCTCACGGAGGCTCCAGCGCACCTGAGGATCGTTCTTGAACAACGAATCTAACAGCCAACCACTCCAAGATTTAAGAAGCATAACGACAGTTACACTAGATATCGGCTCTAGAGATCTACGTGTCTATGGCACGCAGTTAATAGCATAAGTAGTTGATTAGTTAACTGTAGAACTTTTACATTATAAATAACGCGTTTTCAAATGCTGTAAAGAGACTTTTGGATGCATAGAATTTCTGAACTGTTATGTAATTTCCGCACGTTGCTGGTTATATCACCCCACTGTTTTATATGTTGCTGATTTCAATACATGAGTAGACCTTTCTGAAAACAGTCTTGTGATCATTTGATTGGCTGAAGTGGCAGAGGGCCCCTGCACGCTGAAGCCCTGTAAAATATTTGTTTAGTTTCATTATGCTTTTGTTTTATTGTTAAGCTTGTACATAATATGTTGCTTTATGTTTCTGTTGTTCATATCTTTATCTTTGTAAACTGATCAGTGCTTTTTGCAGGTTCTCTTAGGCAGCCCGGGCAATCTTTCATTTTCTTTAATAACTTTTGGCATATGTGATCATCTTGTCCTTACTGCTAACCTTTATTTTCTGCAATTTACATTCAGCATTGTCCTTTTCAAATTGTTATTTGTTTATTTATTTTTCTGCTAAATTAGATGTCATACTGCTTAACAATTTATGATTTCTTTCTGTGGTCAAATGACTATATCAGCAGGAGATCAGAAGATCACTAACTACAACGTGATTTAGTTGTCATATTACTTACTCATAGTCGCTTTCCATAAAGTAGATTGACCTGAATGGTAAAGAACTAAAAGAGTTTAAGTAGTGTGATTAATTTCTTTTTACATTTAGTTATCATATTGCTTGTTATGTTCATGATTACTTCCCCAAGGTAGATTGAGTTGAGGGGTAAAGGATTTGAAGAATT
>APFE030615276.1:8850-50600 GCA_000404065.3 Pinus taeda | reverse complement strand
CCTACCTAATGGGAAGACACTTCAAGGTAAAAATAGATCATGATAGTCTTAAATACTTTTTAGAACAAATATTATCTTCAGAAGAGAAACAAAAATGGGTCACAAAGATGTTGGGTTATGACTTTGAAATCATCTACAAAAAAGAGAAGTGAAATGTTATGGCAGATGCACTCTCAAGAAAGGATGAGGATGTGGAAGCATTTCTTTGCGACATTTCTATTATCCAACTAAATTGGATAAACGAAGTAAGGGATGAATGGAAGAATGACGACGAAGTGTGGGCACTCATTCAAAAGATACAAAAAGATCCCAGTAAATTTGATACATTTAAAATGATTTGTTATGGTACAAGGATCAGTTATACCTATGTACGGATTCCCAACTTAAACAAAATATTCCTAGGGAATTTCACACCTCTCCCTTAGGAGGGAAATCAGGATTTCTAAAAACCTACCACAGGGTCAATAAGGATTTTTTTTGGGATGGCCTTAAGTCATATATTTAAAAGTTTGTGGCAGAATGTTTGGTTTGCCAACAAAATAAAGTTGAAACGATTAAGATCCCAAGACTATTACAACCTTTAGCCATTCCAAGCCAACATTGGGAGGAGGTTTCAATGGATTTTATCACATGTTTACCCAAGTCCAAAGGAAAGAGTGTTATCATGGCGGTAGTTCACAGACTTACCAAGTATGCACACTTTTGTGCATTATCTCATCCATTTAAAGCGAGTACAGTTTCTACTGCATCTATGGAAATAACTAAAAAGCTACATGGAAACCCAAAGATTATTGTAAGTGACAGAGATCCCATTTTCACTAGAAATTTTTGGAAATAATTATTTTCTTGCCTTGGTACTCAGTTAGCTCATAGCTCATATTATCATTCTCAATCTGATGGGAAAACAGAGATAGTAAACAAATGTTTGGAAGGATATCTTTGTTGCTTTGTATCTGATAAACAGACACAATGGGTCAAATGGTTGCCTCTAGCTAAATGGTGTTATAACACTTCCTTCCATACTGCAACAAAAATGACCCCATTTATGGCACTTTATGGATATCATCCACCATCCATCAGATCACATTTAAGAGAAAATTCAATGGTTAAAGAAGTGGAAGATCACATCAAGCATGAACAATAAGTTCTCTAACTCTTAAAGGATAACCTCACCTTGGCATAGAATATATTGAAACAGTAGGCAAATCAACATCACAAAAAAAGAAGTTTTTATGTAGGTGATTAGGTATTCCTACGGCTGCAACCATATAAGCAAATGCCCCTCAAGAAAGCTAAGAAGGATAGTAAATTATCATCAAAGTATTATGGTCCGTACAAGGTGTTGCAAAAGATAGGTACTATGGCATACAAATTTTAGCTTCCTGCAACTTCCCGAGTGCACCCAGTTTTCCATGTTTCATGCTTAAAGAAGGTTATAGGTGACAAGATTCCAATTCAAACAATATTTCCAAAACTTGATGAGGATGGAAAAATCATATTGGAACCTAAAGCAGTCAAAGAAACAAGAACTTTACAGCTACGAAATCAATCAATTTCAGAGTATCTCATCAAGTGGAAGAACTTACCCATTGAAGATTCCACATGGGAGGATGATAATTTTATACACAAGAATCTAGAACTACTCAAGCATTGAGGGAAACACTTTTTTGAGGGAGAAGGGAATGTTAGGTCCCTATAATACTAGTGATTCCCCCATTATTATTGTCGTTGTATCCCTTATTGTTATTTTTGTACCCATATTGTCCCCATATTATTATTATTGTGCCCCATAAAATCCCTCTATTGTTATTTTTGTGCCTTTGTATTATTATTGTTAGATCGACTTTGGTTATATTGTGACCCCTTAAACTCCTATCTATAGAAAGGAGGTTTTGTCATTTGAATCATCTAAGAATTTTTCATTTCTGTAATGTAAAGGAGGTTGCCCCCTGGAAGAGGCTTATTTCTAAGGCATTCATCTATCTTTTCTATCTCTTTGTGAGTTGGTTTCATAACAAAGAGGTAGTTAGACACAACAATAGTTACAACTATTGAGAATGAATCAATGGAAGTTGTATGGAAATACACTCCTATTGATCCATCTGAAAACCTTTAAAAGTTGTCATAGTTTACAGGCACCTATGCCATTGCAACTATTGATAAAGCAACAGAGGCCCGACTTCTGCTCAAATAAAAAGAATAAATAATGCAAATGCTAGAACAACAATTGGAACAAGAGAAATAAAGTACCAATTGGCAAGTAGAACAACATGTAGCACAACTTAAAGGGTATTTTGAACAAATGAGGTTACAACACTAGGAAAGCATGTAAGAGAAAGACTCACATATTTTCCAAATGTAGGCCATGGTAGCCAGATTCAAAGATAACCCTCAGAAATATGAGTTCATTAAAGAGGCAATAAAGCTAAATTCCTTATTGACACAACTACAAGAGATGTTCTGGTGAAAGATCTCATAGATCAATATTTACTCTGAAAAAAGTAATAAATTAACTAACCAAGTGATTGATCTAAGAATTCAATATGAAGAAATCTATAAAAATATTTCAGAATTTATTTCCTGGAAGGAATCTGATGAAGGAAAAAGAGTTGATTTTCCAAAGATAGAAGAATCCCATAAATATATTCTATTTGTAGATTGGGATACATAGTTAAGGCAGGAAGAAAGGGCAATGAAAACAATAGCACGTACAACGGATAGCATAATTGAGGCCATGAATGAAAATCCTCACAGTGTCAACCTTGTTAAAGAATGCATACGAAGGGCTCTCATAGACATTAGGCAGTTGGAACAACAATGGAAAGAAACAACTCAAACCAAAGAGGAAATAATCAAATAGCTATACACACTCGACTAGGAGGTATACTGGCAGTATTTGGTAAAACTGCATAGTCAGTGGATGACTCTACAATGCTTAACTAGTTCTACACAAAAAATGGTGCTAGCTCTCTCAGATGCCATATTTGTAGGACAATTAAAATCTACAATCGGCCAGCCACCCCAGGTGAAACCAGTGATGGCTATATGTAATCTCAAGGATCAAGTGGATGACTAAGATAATTCAATTTGAAAGACGCTTGTCATTAGTTTATTCTCTATTTTTGGTTTTTATCTTTCTTACTCTAAGGAAAGTTGATTAAAACCTCCTCAGATTTCTTTTGTAATAATCTATTTTTGAAATATATATTATAGTATTTAAACCTCTCTCATGGATTTAGAGAGAGGTCCTAAATTTTATCAAAAACAATTTGGAAGAGATTGCACTTTCGTACTTTTGCAGTTGCTTTGATAAGGTAATTGGAATGAGATCTGAATTTTCTTGAAGATTGAAGTATACCTTACTGAAATTGCACTTTTGTACTCTTGGGGTATATCAAATTGAAAAGAGGTAGATCAACATTGTTGATTTCATGATTAGGACCTTTTATATTTGGTACTATTATCTTTATGATTAAATTTTATTTATGAATTGGGAATAGTATTTCTTTAATTGTCCTTTGTATGAAAATATGAGTTATAGTTTTACATTATTGCACCTTTGTATGATGTTTCAACTCTGATTTCTTATTGAATACATGAACAATTACCATATGTGATAAATTGTTCTCAATTTTTTTGTCTAACTATTTAGCCAAAACAATTATTATTCACAATTTAATTTCTTTTAGCATTTGAATAATCTTCATTACCAGTTGCTTTGAGACATCTTTGTAGATTGCATATCTTAAATTATTCTCGGGTATATAGTTGGATAAAGTTAGATTAGATAGATGCATGTGTTCCCTACTTAAATAGGTCATTTTTATTTAGATTATTTTTCGTTATATCTTATATCACCAAACATCCTTATCTAATCAATAATTACTGGGAAACTAGTACCATTATCCCCAGTCAAAGCCACCACACCAAACGGAAAAGGAGTTGCTTTCAAGGTTTGGATCAGGTGGTTATCCCCCATGTTGTCGCAACAAATTTCAAGGCTTCAATAGATCCTCCAATTCAAATTCTTGTGACATACTACTTCTTATCTTTTCAATTACCTTAGTAGCACTTATTTTTATGATAAGATCATAAACATATACAAAAATTAAAAAAATATGTCCTATTTCATCCATCTTGATATAGAGATTTGGATTTCCTTTTCTTTGAATAAAATCCTGTTAAGAGAAGAATTTATCAATCTTCATATGCCAAGACTTGTGTTCTTGTTTGACTCCATATAATTCTTTCTTTAACCTGCAAATAAGATGCACTTCTCCCTATTTTACAAAACCTTATGGGTGAACAAGATAAAGCTCTTCTTTCAATTCTCCATTCAAAAATGATGATTTGACATGTAACTGATTTAGCTTCCAATTATGCTTAGTTTCCAATCGATCATCATTCTAATGGTGTCCATTTTAGTTACAGGTGAAAATATTTTTTCATAATTTATCCCTTCTTTTTATGAATAAAACTTTGCTATAAGCCTAGCTTTATAATTATCAATAGTTCCATCAACATTAAATTTATTTTTGAGCAACCATTTTGACCCTATGGGAACTTTATCTTTGGGTAATTTTGTCAACTCCCATGTATCGGTTTTTATAATAGAATCATATTCTTCCTTCATTGCATTTCTCCATTCTCCATGTTCATTAACTGCCTTAAAGTTTAAAGGCTCTAGTACATTCATTACTTTAGGAATCAAGGCATAGTCTTTTTACCTTACTGGTGGCCGAATTTGGAGCGAGGACCGTCTTGGTTGTTCATTGCTTTCATCCTTTCTTCTACTTTGTGATGATTCTTTTCCTCCTTCAAGTGTGCTCTCATTGCTTGAGATGTGCATATCACTAGATTCTTCCTCTTGTTTCTGCTCCTATTTGTATAAACATTTTTTGTAACATCATCACACTCATGAGAAAATGTCATGTGTCATAATTGTCCTCATTATGGCCTTCATCTCCATGTTCATGAAACAAAACATCTCTTCTTGCAAAAACTTTCACTAGGGGATTTTTGACATCTAAAATGGGGCTCTTAGGGAAATTATAAAATAATATTGGAAATAATAAAATAATATTAGATTAGATCATCAAAGTTTAGATGGAAAAAAAGAAAAAACTATTTTTTCAACTTGTATTTTCAAGTTATCTCCCTATTGGTTTACTCGCATTTCAAGTGGCAACACTCGTTTGATGTAGGATTTGATTCCTCATCCAAGCATTACCCATGTTGCATACTTTCGATTGACCCTGCTACATGAAAAATGAGAAATACGTGACAAAACATGATTCCAATCACGTTTTTCATGTATTTCTCATTTTTTTGTAGTAGTTTCCATCGAAAGTATGCAACATGGGTACTCCTTGGATGAGAAATTAATTTTTTCATCCAATGAGTACCCTCGCTCGAAATTTGAGTAAAACCTTAGGGACATAAGTTGAAAATAGGAGTTGAAAAAGTAGTTTATTATTTTTTATTTGTTTACCTTTTTTACTTTTTTACTACAAAAATAGTGGGGTCATCCCCCATGGTTGACATCATCATCTTGAATCCTATTGGTTCTTATAAATTTTACTTTGGTTGTACATTTTTCTTAGGAGGCCCATTTCAGACCTCAAAATTCCTCTAATGATGAGTAGAAGGATCAAACATCTTATATGCTTTATGATCATAACAATATCCAATGAAAATACACTTGATAGCTTTGGCATCAAGTTTTCTCCTATCTTCTTCTAGAACATGAGAAAATTCTTTACATCCAAATATTCTTAAATGGCCTACTATTGGTTTATAACCATAAATTACTTCAAATGGAGTCTTATTATTTAAAAATTTTGTTGGACTTCTATTTTTTAAATAAACAAAAGTACTTATAGCTTCTTCCCAAAAAACATTGGTAATATTCTTACCTTTTATCATGCTCCTTGCACATTCTACTAAGGTTTTGTTATTCCTTTCGGCTACTCCATTATGTTGTCGAGTATGTGGCATTGTGTAGTATTGTACAATTCCATGGGATTTGTAGTATTTGACAAATTATCCTAATGTATAATCTCCCCCTTGATCAGATCATAGGATCTTGATGTATTTTCCTATTTGCTTCTCAACCAAGTTTTTAAAATATTTGAAATATTAAAATACATCACTCTTCTTTCTCATGAAATAAACCCAAGTATAATTTGTGTTGTCATCAAGAAACATTAAGAAATAATATGTTCCTCCTAATGATCTATTCTGCGTAGGCCCACACACATCTCTATGTATAAGTTCAAGAATATATATATTTTTTCTATTTGTATGAGTAAGAAAATCTTCCATACTCTTCTTCCCTAAAACACACACTTCACATGACAAATATGCATTATTTAGCAATGAAAGTCCCTCTACCATTCTTTATTTTTCTAGTAGAAACAAGTCATGATAGTTAAGGTGGCCAAACCTTTGATTCCAAAGATTTTCTGTTGTCATTGTAGTGGATGCCAACACATGATGACTTTTGTTGGTCACATCAATATTGTATAAGCCTCCAATTTTCACTCATATTTATATTATTTTGTATTTATCATATATATGCTTGAAAATACAATGTGAGTTAAGAAATTAAACTTTGGGATTCTAATTTGCAATAGTCGACACAAAGTTTAGATTCTTCTTGATTCCAAGAACATACATCATATTTTGTATTTGTCTTACGTGGCCATTTCGTAAGGTTACACATACATCACCGTAACCTTTGATTTCATGGGATTGATTATTGCCTACATCACCATAACCTTTGATTTCATGGGATCGATTATTGCCTACATAGATGTGGCTGCCATTATTATTTTCATGATAGGTATCAAACCATTCCTTTTTTCATGCCATATGAATTGATGAACAAAATTCAATAAACCATAAATTATCGTCATTAATTTATGTTTATAAGGCATCTTCTGAAATGAATAATTTGAGATTATTGAAGTTATCACTAACTGAGGCTGCTTGATCAACATATTTTCCTAAATTCTTTTTATGGTCAAAATCATCAAATTTATTTTTATGGAAATATTTACCAAAGTTTCCAGACTTACCATAGTAGAAGCATGCATCCTTCCTCTTCACATAGGTATTTATTTTTGGAGCTTTCCACCAAGTGTCACTTTTTTCCTTGATTTTAGGCATTCATGTCATAAAATCTAATCGGTCTAGATCTATTTATAGACACCCCTAGAGCTCATTTTTGCATTCGATCTCGGAGATCTAGCATTCCCAAGGAGATCAAGTAGCCTTCGGTGGAGTTTATGGAAATTTTACAGGTATGGGAGGTGTTGAGCACTTCTCTTCATCAGTCACTGTTATCAAGACACCCAAGAGAACTACTTTAAAGGATACCATAGAGAGCAGCACCAAGGAGGTAGTAGAGATTATGCTAGTTTACTTGTGAGTATACTCAAACACTCAAATTTTTGTTGAAAAGGAATCAGATATCACATGGCAAAATGTGAATGAGATTTTCTTAGCAATAACCTTGAAATTAGATTCGAAGATCGACAAGTGTATGTAATTGTCTAGAAGTCGAGATTACAGAGGGTTGCATGCAGGTACCCAAAATTCCCATGTGAAGATGTTATTATTTGGATACTATCTCACATAGATCCAAATACTCTGACTCTTGGAAGTGCTAGCAAACATAGGCTTTCTTCTTCTCTGGCAGCCAACTATGATCTCATGTACCATTTACCTAAGCTAGAATTGTTCATGGATTCAAAATTTTATGAGAAAACTAGCTACTTGAGAACCAAGGGGATTTTTAAAGGCTGGGTGAAATATCCAACAATTTTATGTTAGACACCCACTAACACATATAGGACAAGATATCTTAGAAGGTCCTATCATTTTTATATTATCTTATGTTTCAGAATCTACAGGCAACAGAGCATTGAGACCTTTTCTAAAGGGTGGAATTTATTACTAGAAAAGGTTGTGAATGAAGGAAAACCATTCAACTGGTCAAATTTGTTGGCTCAACACCTGTGGATCCATGTATCTAACATCCTTAATCTTTCCAAAGGTGGGAAAGCTATATTTTATATGTTTGCGTATCTAATGGATGTAATCCACACACACAATTTAGTCGCTAACATGAATTGGAATTGGACATCACATGAGCGTGAAATGTATGTTTATTACATGCTTCTTTCAGAATGCAAACATAGAGGATTAATGGGGAAGCTAACTGATCACTTCCTCCTTCTATTGTACAAGATCATCTTTGGGGAAGAGCCACCTTGCATGTTAAATGGGGAAATGGAAGCAGTATCATAAATAACAAATTGGTTTGCCTAATTGGATGGCACTTTCCTCAGGGTACTCACTGGAAAAAATTATCTGCATCTTTTACCAACGTAAGCCACCAATAATTTAGTCATGCAAGAAGTTGCGTATCATCTCTCCATAGGGTTATGAGGAGCTCTGCAAAGGAAGAAGAAAGTACCTTTGCTTATCCTTCCTTTGCAGATCATATTGTATCAAATCAAGAAATTAAAGGTTGTTGATATCGAAGGGAAGACAATAGAGAAATTTTCATTCAGTACTCGGGATTTCAATCTGTATGATCCAGCAAATATTTTCAAATACCACTCTACTAGGATCCATTTTCAGTTGATATGTGAAACCTTTCAGTAGCTGGAAGAGGATGGGTGGAGGAATTGTTACAATGCCTCCAAATCCTATGAGCCGATTAGTTTTGCAAGAACTTCACATATTACTTTGTAGAAGGAAGCTACTCTAGAGGAAACACCAGTAGAAGCGCACAACCCAGTGTGCAAGAAGGGAAAGAGGAAGGTTGTGCATAGTTTAGGGGGGGAGTAAACAGAGGATCCAAGAAGAAAAGTGAACGAAGAGGGAAGAACAGGAGTAGAGGAGGAAAAAAGAAGAAGAAAGAATAAGAATAAAGGTGAAGAATGGAGGCAATAGCAAAAGAAACAATGCAAGGAAAATATATAGAGCTAGAACATAATTGAAAGACAGAGGAGAAGAGAAAACAGTTGTAGGAAAAAGAGCTCGCTCAAAAGATAGAGGATTTGATCAAAATTCAAGTCATGGAGGAACCAGAGCTACAGGACCAAGATGTCAACCTGATGCCAAGTACATAGTAGGCCACCATTTAGTCTCCCCATCCTCTAGCAGATCAAGGTCCAAGTGAGGAAGAGGAAATTTTTCCTCTCGATGATGGTCTAGTTATGGATACACATAATCTGACCTATGACAAACTTCTGAAAAATATTTGATAAGAAAGGAAGAAAAAAATTATGGATAACCTCACATCATCTGCATTCATCAAAGAAAGGGAGATCATGATAGACATCAGAAGAAATCCAAGTGCCATTTCCATAGAAACTAACAATTCAGTTCCCCTTCCCTCCAAGAGAGAAAGATCTGAGTGAGGAAGACGAAAGTGTTCCTCTCGATGATGGTCCAATTATGGATATGTATAATCTAACCTATGAAAAACTTCATAAAAATATTGTACAAGCAAGGAAGAAACATTTTCCAGATGACCTCGCATCTCCTGTGTTCATCAGAGAAAGGGTGATTATGACGGACACCAGAAGAAATTCAGGTGTCATTACAACAACCAACATTTCCTTCGTAGGTGCTTCAAAGTCAAATACATACTATTTGTTGGTCGAGAACAAATAATTAACAAATAACTTGTAGGATGCTAGGCAAGAGGTTGAAGAACGCAAAACAGAGCTACAAAACACTTCCACACAAGTCAATCTTGAAGAGGTGAAGGTAGTGATACTCAGTGAAGTATTGACACTGGGAGAGACCATACGAAGTATTTATGAGGACCTTGTTACTGTGCATAAGGCGTTTTTCCACTTACATGGCTTGCAGGAGAAGTGTAAAGATTTTGTTAAAATTCTCAGGAATGTACAAGTTGCCTTCACTATTGTGCATGAATGGTCAATGCAATACAAAGGAGTACTACTTGAATTAGGAAATAAAACAAGGCAAGAGGCATAATTGGAGAAGGAAAAATTTTGGATGGTTATCCATAATAACAAGAAACTCACCTTGTTCATTTCCAACACTTGGGCATCATATGTGCATTTTTACAACAACTGGTCTTCTTAGTGAAATCTCACATGATCGCATCAATCGGTTCACTCATGGAGATCAAAAACATGCATCAGGGAAAGAAAGAGATTGAAGAATACTTGGAATAGTTGAGATATGTAACCATCAAGGAAGATATTTAAGTAAACATACAGAATATGCACAATTACATTGGTGACCATGTCTAATCACTACAATGTTACTCCCACTCAATAAGGAAACACAAACTAATTCCAAGTGAGTGTACCCAAATGCCATGGAGGCTAGAGTTCACTTCCATCTTGACCCCATCCCACTGTTTGGGGATGTTATCATGTAGTATAAATCTCGGCAGCACTACGTAACTGAGAAATATCAAATGGAAGTTGTTGAGCTAGAGTTTCTCCAAACTCAATTTTACTGGTTTTGTCTTATTAGGTTGTCTAGTTGGCTCTACCAAAATTTGTCTTAAATGGGTATGAGTAAATTGTAATATCATTTTTTAACTGGAATTCCAAGGGTGAATATCGAAATGTTAAGAGTCATGATGTAATTAATGTAATGAATAATTTTGTAAAGAAGTTGAAGAGTCATGAGGAAAGTCGAAAAGTCACAAAGGGGAGTTGAAGAGTCGCCTTATCTTCTTATAAATATACCATCATAACTCATGTAAAAGGATTTTTTTGGGGGGAATTATGCTTTTTCTAGGCTTAGGCTTATAATCAGGATCTTGGGAGTTTGTGTGAGCCTTGGCTTCTTAGTAGCATAGAGGGAGTATCTTTCTTTGGAGGAGTAAATTTTGACTTCATGTTCCACTATTGAGGCTAGTAGCCCATCAATGGTATATGTATGATTTGAAATTTCACTTAATAAAATATCAAAGTAGACGCATTTTCATGCATATGTTGTGAATATAGTAGGAATATTCTTGTTATGTTTGAAATTTATGTTATTTAAATTACTCCCATGTTTATGAACTATTTCATTTGCATTGGTATGAATATTGTTGAATGTGTGTTGTTGTTTAATTCCATCATTGTTATCTTGTGACTTATTTCACAGATTAGCTTGTGATGTCTTTATGCTTATGTGTTCCTTTCAAGATTCATACTATTATAGGATTCTAAGGGACTCACTCATTTTCCCTTAGTGTGTTAGAACCTCCACGCATTGCACTTGACTTTCTGCAGAGTCACACACTTGTTCCCACTAGATTCACCATACATCACTCTATGTGTTATTGCAGCCAAGGCACATCATTAAAATACACTGCACCCACAAGTGGGTCATATTCCAGATGGGACTCCTACACCAAACAGTGTGAGGTCTATTGGTAATTCATATCGGGGATATCCCCTCAACGTCGATGGGTCCAACACTATCAACACATACCATTCAATGTAATTGTCACTAGATCATTGCTTGAAATCTTTTTAGCAATAGCACCAAGCTTATTAGAAATTTATTTTATTATAGAAAGAAAATTACTAATATTTTTATTTACCTATATATTTTAAATAAAAAATATATATATTTGATTTTTTTGGTGGATGCTTCCATCTAAATATAGGATTTTGATTTACCAAAAATTCGCCTTTTTTGAATTATAAACAAATTAAAATCTACAAGAATTATGTAGAAATATCTTGATGGTTCCATAATAATTCTACAATTATAATAAATAGCCTATATTTTTAAAGTGTGATTTCTATATTTGATATTGTTGGTGAATATGTTCACCTAAATTTAAGGTTCTTTTCCACCAAAAATCATATTTTACCGAGTCATATATTTTGAATTATAAACAAATTAAAGTCACACATTATATATATATATTATATATATATATATATATATATATTATTTATTTTCATGGAATTTGATTGTCAAGATGTTGCACCCCTTAATCAACATCACTGACACCATGGCGAAGGGGCGAAATGTAATAAGAAGAAGAATAGGTAGTGGTGGAGAGAGTCAAAGAGCTTCCTGATAGATGAAATGTTTGCCAGTCACCGTGTCGCTACGACATTCGACGACACTCTCATAAGTGACTCCAATTATCGAGGAATAGTAATTAATTTGTTTAGTTGTATCAACATTTGGAATTCTTATCATAATTCCATATTTTCGAGGATATTCTTGGAGATCAATGACTTCATCTAGATTTCCATCAATGGCTTCATCTGGATATCCAAAAGATTCTTCAATATTAAGGACACCATATCAACCAATTGATTTGGTTATTATTTGTTATCCATTATATTTTCGATTTCAGGATCCTGAAACTACAATCTGGAAGAATAATCCAATTGATTTTCTTGAAACTATAGTCTGGAAGAACAATCCAATTTACTTCCCTACTATCTGCTATATTTTAGGATTAACATGGAATTTATAGACATTGTAGTTTTTTTTTAGAATAACCCAGAATCCTATGAAGAGCAGGGAGGTTAACTGGTTGATAAGATTTTATAGGATATTTCCTGAATTTTCATTCAGGAAGAACAATCCAAATCCACAAATCCAATTGACTCATTCAATGTTATCTCTTAAATCCACAAATCCAATTGAATTCACTGTTATCTGTTAAATCCATAAATGTTCCAATTGACTCCATTCCTATCTCTTAGAATTGATTTTAGGATATTTTTAGATCTGAATCTACTTCACTGCTATCTGTTATATTTTAGAATATTTTTTGATCTCAATCTACCTCCAATCCAGTCCCGTCTGGTGCCACCCATTGCTGGTTTAATCCGAACAGTTTTAGAACAAATTCGTTCAATAGTCTGTCAATACCATTGTTTATTATCTAATTATTTCTGCATGTTCTTCCCTACTAGGAACAATGATTTATTTATGTTTTCATTGGTTTGTTCACAGGCTATTCCATAACTAGTGGTAGCTTCTGAGCAACTAATTACCACGTCTACACATGTAAATAAACATGCTTCTCGCACTCCATCTACGCATGTACTAGGTTTTGTAGGATCTTATATAGGATCTACAACATATCCAACACTCTCTGGCATGTAATAAACAAGTGAATGAATGAACAAATTACAAGTAGATTACGCAGTTCAAAGAAAGGTTGTCCAAAATCAAATCTCTCCTCTGTCATGCATGGCTCCTGATGCTTCTCAAAGCAGTGAGCATTTAATGGATGAGGGAAGCCAGGAGAATCGGAAGAATGATAAGTTTGATCACGATGAAATTCCCAAAATAATTCCACCTCTTGAAGACATAAATCCAGTGGCCGGGGAAGGGACTTTTGGAGCTACAAGTCATTCCTTGGTGAACCCAGCAAGTGAGATGGGTGGAAATGAAAATTTGAGGATTGGTAGCGCATGTCTGGTAGCGGAGAAGACTCCTGGTGAGGATGTGGAAGTTTAATGCCACTTGGGTCTATTTTTGCTCCCTTTTTGGTTTTGATATCACTCAGATGACTACTTCCAGGCAACTCAGCTCTTAGTCAATGTTCAACATCTTCAACCTGTTGTTTTTGCTTCCCTTCGGGGAAGCGGTTGTTTATTTACCGGTTGGCTTGCCAAGTACTTAGGCTTTTTTGTTGTCAATGTCTTTATCTACGTTCTATGAGTCTATCTCTGGGTTCTATATCTGTCTTCTAGCTCTTTGTAACTGGTCTCCCCAGGTTCCTTTTGTACAGGGGTAGTTCTATTGTGTTGAGTGCTCTTGGGTTCTGTTCTCTGAGGCCTCAACTCCTTGTAAAATTATTCTTCTTTTCAGTTAATAGATTTTAGTCTTTGTAGAGAAAAAAAGAAAGAAAGCTTGTCCAACATAAATGGTGTTATAGCTCTGATACCAATTGCTATAAATCTAATCCCAAAATATAGCTCTGATACCACTTGTTATAGATTTAACCTAGAAATATTATAGATCTGATATGAAAATATAAGACAATGCAAGTAAACCCATAAATAATATGAAATGATTCTTTATTGATCAAACCCTTAAGGTAGGGCAACACCATACATTCACTCCTTAAGTAAGGAGAACACTCAACAAGCCATATGCCTATTCATACAATATTCCTCGATATTCTCCATGTGGAGTCTCTGCCCTCTATATAGGCCTCATACTTGCAATACCATGGATCATTACCATGGTTCCCTTATACCATCCACTAATACCATGGGCCCATTACATTATTACTAACTACTTGTAGTCTCTTACATGATATGGGTTAACCACCTTATTTATTACTATGACCCATCCCATTATTACATTATTACCTTGGGTACCTCCTTTTATACCCCAAAATTACCCCCCTAGGTATATAACATTCCACCCCCCTTAGCATGTTTCATCCCCGAAACATGGGAAGAACATAAATAATAAGATCTACTCAAAAGAGTAGTCCACTGATACCATGCACACACATCTAGCCATCCAAGAGAAAGGTGAACCCTTGATCTCGCTGGTGCCTCGCTCGCTTGAGATGGAAGTTGACCGTGGCAGCTCTTCTATGTTGATGTGTAGTAGGTGGATCTTCGCTCCTTTCTATCTGTCATACCAGGGTTGTTGTCCTTGTGACTACTTGGTTTCCATCTTGATGGTTGTCTTGCAGGGTGATGTGGGTGATGATATGTTGAAGTTTTAACCCACGATGTCTTTTTCTTTAATTCACCCTGCTGTGGTGCCTGTTGTGGTATGACTTCAACCACTGAGTCCTCATCTGATGTACCTGTAACCTTTTCTGCTTCAGCCTCTGTTTGTGTTTGATTGTTGATCATCAAAGGTTCATCATCTGATATGTCAGTCCCTGGAACATCTTCTGCTTCAGCCTCCATATACTCTACTTGTTTATTGATGGAAATATCCTGTAATGTAATTTTCTTCTTTTTATACTAGAGCTTCAGGAATTTCTTTCGCACATTAGTATTGATAGTACCTGCATATTCCATCCAAGTATATCCCAAAACAACATCCGTATTATCCATCTCTGAAGTATGAAAATCACCATGCAACACATACTTATCCATAGAAATCTTCAAATCCTTATACATTTGAACATCCTCATCCTCCACCTATGTATTTTCAATGTTTTTTGCAGGAACTTGCAATTTTTTTGCGAAATTAACATGGATGAAATTATGCTTGCAACTAGGACTTATAGAAACAATGATCTTCTCTTTCTGAATCAATACATGAACCTGCAGTAGGGAGACACCCGTAGAAATTAACTCCTTATGTGTCTCATTCTCCTATTTTCTAGCTCGAGACCATTTGTCCAAAAAGGCTTTTTCAAATTCTACATTTGAAAGTTTGGCCAACTGCTTGTAGTTAAGTGATAAATTCTATTTTTTAGCCTCATATCTCATATTAAGCACCATTGAAATCTTCCAAAGTTGCCATGTGTGGACTTGTATCTCTGTATGAATTCTTCAATAGTAGGACCATCATCTTTCCTTGTAAAATATAACATTGCCATGAAGAGGGTTTGAGACAAAATCACTTACTTGGCGAAAAATTGAAATTGTCACAGTTTAGTCATTATTGCTCAGAATCCCTATTATGACCTTTTTTGGAAATGGACCAACCATTCTGCATTTTCCCATGTGATAGAAATTCTGATCTAGGCACTAGAATTTCAGATCTACGCTGCAACTCTCGTATTGTCACCAAATTTTTTGCAAAAAAATGTTGATTTTAAATCAACGATATCTCCCTCATCCGAGCTTCGATTCAACTGAAGTTTTTTTTGAAATTGAGTATGTTTTCACAAAGAATCCAGATATACAATTAGATTTTGCAGATCATGCACCAGGACATCCAAATCTATGCCGCAAACTCGCTGCCCTGAAAAATTATCTGCAACCCCACTGATTTTTAAATCAACGATATCTCCTTCATTTGGACTCTGATTCAGCCAATGTTTTTTTTTAAATCTGGTATCTTTTCACATAGATTCCAATCTGCAATTATATTTTGCAAATCTTGCACCAAAATGTACAGATCTGATCTGTAAACTTGCCGCCCCCGAAATCCTGCAAAATTTTAAAAACATTCTCCACTTTTTTGCCTAAGAAAGTGCTCTGATCTAACCCAGAAATAATATGAAATGATTCTTTATTGATCAAACCCTTAAGGTAGGGCAACACCATACATTCACTCCTTAAGGAAGGAGAACACTCCACAAGCCATATGCCTGTTCATACAATATTCCTCGACATTCTCCATGTGGAGTCTCTAGCCTCTATATAGGCCTCATACATGCAATACCATGGATCATTACCATGGTTCCCTCATACCATCCACTAATACCATGGGCCCCTTACATTATTACTAACTACTTGTGGTCCCTTACATGACATGGGTTAACCACCTTATTTATTACTATGGCCCATCCCATTATTACATTATTACCTTGGGTACCTCCCTTGTAACCCATATTACCCCCTAGGTATATAAAAATGGATTGAGTTTTTTTTTTTTTTTTAAAATTATGAATGTGTGTTACACTTAAAACATCAATGTCTCATGTAATTAATTGGATATACAATCCATATTGACCTCAAAACTACAATAAAACATCATATTTACAATGAGAAATATAAAATAGTTGAAAAATAGTTACGCCTACAAATTAGCACAATGTATTAATTAATAGAATACGAAAATTATTTTTATATTATAATCAACATAATATACTCTACTATACTTTGACTTAATTTTAATCAAAAGAGTACACTCCAATATGTTGTAATAAATATACTATAATATATTGTGATCATTTGTTTAAACCCAAATATGGTTTTGGTAGTATTTTTATATATCTCAGCATTAGTTTCGAGAGAGTACATGGTTATGAGTTGGTATTTTTATTCTATATTTAAATCAATATTATTATGCTATAGAGTATATTGTTATCGGTTGATATCTAAATTTATATTTAAACCAATATTATTATCCTAAAGAGAGTATATGGTTATCAATTGATATTTTAATCTATATTTAAAACAACAATATTAGCACCAGGACTAAATGCAACAAGGACTATAGTTATAGTAATTATTTACAGGGATTATACTAAAGGTAATCTTTTTAATCGCTTTTCCATTTCACATTAGTTTGACAGACGAACACTACTTTCACATTAGTTTTATAACTATATTGTATAAAAACTTATTTTCCCTAGTTAAATATTTACACCTTATCTTAAATTAATTATTTGTTGTAATATTATTTGTAATTATTTTAACCATTTCATATTATTTCCCATTATTTTATAATTCTAGCATAGATTATACAATTATTTTATAATATATCCTAGATTATATTGTATAAGACAGTTTATTTATACATATTAGTATGTTCTGTACAGGGCAAGAATTGGTTGGAATCATAGGTTTGAAGTGTAAAAATCTCTACACTACTGTTTCACAATTTTTTCAATCATACAATCTAAATATATAATCAAAAATTCATTTTAATTAAAAAAAAAAATCATTTTAAACAACAAAAATCAAGATTAAATCCAACTTACAAACTCTAAAATACATATAATAATTAAAAACTCTAAAATATATAATCATCTCTAAACTATATAATAATAATTTCAAGAGTGAACATTGTATATTGTAATTGCAATGATGTAGAGTTTTTATGTTTTCACAATATTTCTATATATTTTAATCAATTTAAACTTAGAGAGTTTTAGTAATATTTTGCATTATTTTTATATTTGCCTCTGTTATAAGTTTATAATTAATTCACATTCCTTTTATAGTCACTTAAAATCTGTTTTTTTTTAAATATTAAATCAAATAAAAATATATTATATAACTTCATTTTACTAGTCACACATCAAAATAGTGACTTTATCCATTGAAGTTATGTAAAGTTGAATATAAATTGTAATATTAAATTTACTATAATTATCTTTCAACTATAAATCATATAACTCGTATATTTTCAATTAATAGACTCAAAAAGAAATTAAACATATCAGATGATTTTAAGAGCATGATCATTTACTTAGAAGGGCTATCCACCTAAATGGTAATAGGAGGATTTGGTATCTTCTTTAAGAAATTAAACCTATGAGTGGATTTTGAGAGAATAGTCATTTATTTAGAAGGGATATCCACCTAAATGGTTATATATGAGGATTTGGTATCTTCTTTTCATTTATTTAAGAAAGTAAATTTCAGATTTAACAAACCATGAATCATTTTTGCAAGATTCAACAAAGTATGAATAATCTTTGGCACCATACAATTCAACATAGTAATTTTCCTTTAAGTCTTATTCAAGCATAGATGAATTTCTTAATGTTATTTGAATCATTTCATGAAGAATCTTGCTATAATGACTTAATCCACAAGTAAATACTAACTTTCTATACATATTTAATGGTTCTTATCATTGTAGTCTTTGTATTAGAAATATACTTACCCACTTCTGTAATTACTTCCTAATTTAATATAAATTTAGGTTTCATCTAATTTACTTCTTTGGATATAAGTCTATGATCTGAACACACTTTTCTAATGTATTTTTAATTTTTACCAATGTGGGTCTTCTCACAAGTATGCATAATGGGTATTAGTTGGATATGGAATAATGAGTGCCTACACTTGAAATTTGAGTAAACCTATAAAGAAATAAGAAAAAAATACAATAAAAGAAAATAGTTTTCTTCTTTTCCTTCTAAAATTCATAATTGTTATTTTATTATTTTAACTATTATTTTATTATTTTTCCTTAGGAGGCCATATTGAGGCTAAATTTTCCTTTAATTCTCATGCTTGTTTTTCTTTGGTTGATTATTAATTGGTGTCTTGGGGTTTACTTGGCCTGGAGTTTGTAATCTCTTTAACATGGAGTTGTGTTTTGTGGGTCTAAATCCCAAGAGTTCATACTTTATCTATTGAAGATGTAATGATATCATATGTGCAACAAGAATGTGGGAGGTGGTTGCAGTTCCCAGAGTCACAATAGAGCTCAGTAATAGGCACAACAAGCTATTCATAATTATTGTGTAGTTGTTTCCCCTGATACTTAGAATGAAATCCATAGCTTAGACTTTTGTATCGTTCATGACAGGAAAACCTCCTCAAATTCAACGATCCTGAAATATGTTGCCACTTGTATACCTCACTTGAGGCATACTTGGGAACGAAGGAAGCATTATTATGGTTCCCTAACATTGTATTAGTGGGTTGTAGAGTCTCCCAAATGTCTTCAAAATATCATTCACTTTAACCTATATCACCACTATTTCGCTCACATTTCGTAAATTCATAGCCATATAATCTTTCATTAGCCTCCATTTTTATGATTACATGGGGTTACATTTGTTTTCTCAAAGAGCTAATTATTTCTAGTATTTTAAGTGAATTTTTTGTTAAAACTTATAAAAATGACATATACTTGCTTATACTTAAAAGTGTCTTGAGTTTCATGACATGTGTAGGTCGTTTGGAAGCTTCCAAGGCACCGTTATTTGGCCTCCATTGCTCAAATTCGAATTTCGTTCAAGATATGGAAGAAAATTTGGATAAAGGTCAAAGAGGATACTTGTCTCATCATTACCTATTTGGATTGTAACTTGATGAGATTTTCTAGGGATCTAGGGAGAGAATATTGTACCTCCATCAATGAGGTAGCTTCTTATGTTTTTGTATAAATAGGAGAGCCTTCTCCTTTCAAAGGCATGTGTAAAGTTGGAGATGCTTAGGTGGAAAGTTAAGATTACTCATTGTTTTAAATTGAATTTAGATTTAGCACCATGCTCGTGAGTGATGTTCACTTTGATTGGTAATACTTGCACTGGGAGCCTCTCAACTTTCCATCTCTCATGCTTTTGGATTGGCCACCTATAATGTGTGATACTTATTGTTATTTTTAAGATTTATTGCTTTCATAGATTAAGATTTATTTCTTTCATATATTTTCCTGTGTGAGAGGTTAAGAATGATTGTTTTTGCTTTCATTTCATTTCATGTGGTTTTCATTATTAATTTCATAGGATCCTGATTTGATAATGCACACATGATCCATTATAGTAGATTTCGTTTCATGTAATTTCAATTCCTGCAAGTATGGTAGATTAAGATTTAATTCTTGTAAGTGTGGAAGATTAAGATTTCAATTCCTGCAAGTGTGGTAGATTAAGATTTCAATTCGTATAAGTGTGAAATATTAAGATTTCAATTTCGTGCATTGTATTATAATTGTACTATAATTTCTTTTGAATTGATTGTTGAATTAAAATAGGTGGATTTGGTTTGTCATTATTTGGTTTTGTAGTTAGATTGATCTAAATTGAAAGTTAATTTCTAGCATATACAGTGCACACATGCTTTGAAAGTTTTACAAAACCTCTAGGTTGACAACTAAATGATAGGTAATTAATTTTCCTCAACATTTTGGTGCCATTTTCGGAGAAGTGTGCATAGCAACTAGATTTCAATTTAGAGGTCATTCTTTTTAGTTTTTTTAGATGCATGATTAAAACATGTAGATGCATAAATAATTTAGTTGCATATCATTTTAAAAAAATTGATACTAGCCATTTATGGACAAAGGATCTAGAATGCAGATTTTGGAGTACAAGGACTACATTGAGGAATGGTATCGAAACGCGATTGTGCTATGACATTTATCCATTCTTCAAGAGATCTTTGAAGCAAATCTAAAGGTTAAAATGATTTTTCATGTCCTCATGCAATATCAAGTACATTTACAAATTTGGATATGAACATTTTAGAAAGTCTAATCCATAAATGGCTCTATTGGAAACATTCATATACTTAAAAATTAGATAAAAGAAAATCTTTCATGTGGATAAATTAGGAAAAATGAAGTCAAGCTTGATTGCATTTTTTAAAGTTCTTGATTGTGTTTTTATTTATAAATCTTTTTTTTCTTGCATTTTAATAATTTGACAAAAATATTTTTAATAAAAAATATATTCAAAATAAAGGAAAATAAAATAAAAAACCTCTCTTCTTTTTTAAGTCATTAAAATAAACCAAAAACAAAACACAAATAAAATAAAAATATATATATTAAAAAAATCATTTAAAAATTTAATAAAAACAATTAATTAAAAAAAACAAATAAAAAAACACAAAACAAAAGCAACATTAAAAACAAAGAAATAATAAAAATAAATAAAAACACAAAAACAAAAATGAAAATAAAACAAATTTAAACAAATAAAACAAAACAATTAACAACAATTAAAAATAAAACAAATAAAAAAACAATTTCATGTAAGCCAACGACAACAAATTGACACAAACATTGTTTGAGAGTTTGAAAAAAAGAAGGTGAAGGAAGATAGTTGTGCATTCTCTCCACTGATCTTTGTGACCGAGAATTGGGTAGGGCTTGCCTATTCATGTTCTCCTCTTGCAAGTTATTTGTCATTTTCGAAATTTTCGTTACAACAAAGGAGATGTGTTTCGCTAGAGTTACCGCATGCAGGAGGTGAATTTAGCAAGGCAATAAGTGATGCATCTTTACTCGTCTCATCTCAATCAGTGCCTGCTTCTGCCTCCAGTAAGGCACCCATAATTGTGCAAGAATTTGGCTTAGATGTTGTGTCTTCCACTAAGGATTTAAGGCGGATACTGAATCTGTATTTCGATGACTGATGAAGAAAAATATTGAAACATGTATAGCTGTAAATAACTGAAAATTCCATTCTTATTGATCATGCATTTGTAAAATAATGCTTTATTTATTTCATTAGATTGTATTTTTTGCATGGATTGCAAAGCTCGTGAACTTTCTGGATCATGAACATTATTCCAACAATTCAATTATCGACTGTATAAAATAAAAAATAAAAATGAACTTCACCTAGGTAAAACCTGAGCAGAGGTGAGAGGTTAAAAACATCATTTTTAAAATGCATTTTGTGACCAAATGAAAATGAATCTCAGAAAAATATAACATGAGTTTTTCTCAAAACAGGGTGACTTATGTTTAACTTGAGAGATTTCCTCAAAATTTGTAACCAATTGAGAGATGTTTGGGGTTCTCTAGAGCCTCATTTGCGAGATTCAGTGAGAAAAACAGATTTAGAATATAATGAATAAATAGTTGCAGCCATGATGGAAGGATATGATCCGGTTTTCCTCATCTATAGGAGGTAGATCTGCCACAAAGATGTTGAACTATAGAGTTTTCATCTTTCGGTTGACCAAATATTCCAATGTTAGGGTAGGGAAGGAGGTTGGCGCATTCACTCATTGTATATGCACATGTTCACTTGAGCTATGAGATCTTGTGGATGTTTCTTAACTGGATTTCTTAATGAATATTTTTAATGAAATCTTAAATATTTTGAGTAAATTTCTTATGCTGATTTCGCTACATAGAGACGACCATTTCCACAACCGTTCCGTGGAGGAAACCAAACCAAATCCTTGAAGCTGATATAAGAAAACATCTTGTGTATATAACCTTGTTCATGAGCTAATTTGTGAGACACTACAAGTTGGAAATGGTTGAAGAACGAAGGCATCAATAGATAATTGCATATGGGTACCATATTTCTTGGAGTTCACAAATCACCAATGTGCATCACTGTGTACAAGTACATACAAGAACGAAAAACAAAGATATGACATCAACAAACTGGAAATCTCTCTACCACTGTTCAGCTAAAGAAGGTTTACTGGTAAAAATAAGCAGATCAGAATTACCTTTCCTTTTTAATAAAAAAGTTATTCTATTTGCTAATTTTTCTGGAAGAGGT
Organism: Pinus taeda; assembly: GCA_000404065.3. Taxonomy (NCBI): domain Eukaryota; kingdom Viridiplantae; phylum Streptophyta; class Pinopsida; order Pinales; family Pinaceae; genus Pinus; species Pinus taeda. Next base: position 27,769 of record APFE030615276.1, on the reverse strand, counting down.
ATTGGTTAATTTCAAGATTGGACTGGTTATTTTTTCATAACAAAAATGCATAGATGTAAGTACCTAACTATCTGTTCAGGATTTTAGCTACAGAAACTGTGCAATTATGCAGTTGAACAACAATTCTGCAACTCTATATTTAATTCAATCATTTATTCTATAACAATGAATTATAATCAAAATTCATGAGTAGCATGCCATCTAATTTTCCTACTTCATCCTTCACATCAACATCATCTTCCCATGACACACTTAAGCATGAAAATTTTCACTGTTTCACAAAAATTTAAAACAAGCATAACTTTCCCATACAACATCGGTTTTCGATGATTCAAACATCATAGGAAAGATCTCGATGAGATGTAAAAAATGATAAATATTTCAATAGAATTTGAAATAGTGAAAGAATGAAAAAATTACTAACAAGACATGACAGGTAACCTGAGGCACTAGTTTCGAAACACATAAAATTAATTTGATTTTCTTTCATGGATTTGTTTTATTAGTACCAATTCTCATTTTTTTGTGAAACTTTCATAAATAGAGATATTGATCACCTGTCTCTTTTGATAATATTACATTTCATTGTAGAAAAAGCACTAATTTTTTCCAGGTTCCGAGAAGATAAACACATGGATAGGAACAAATAGTGTCTCTCAAAGACCACGTTTCTTTCAAAAGAACATGATCAAAGCAACATCAAAGGTGAAATATCCAAGAATTAGCACAAGCTTTTGAATAAACAATGTTGAATCATATCCATCACACCATTTGGAATCCTTTGAGATACCAATCTTACCATTGTATTCCTACTTATTCAGTCAATAAAATCTTCATCTCATTTTCCTTCCTCGCTATCACTAACCTTTAACCCAATAATAAAACCATTCAGCTCCCCTCCAAAGATAATTCATTCCATTTTCCTTTTCAATTTGTCAAATAAACCTTGATCCGCTACACAAATTTTCATCCATAGTCCTTCAAAATTATAGTTTTATGATCGCGTTAGATGATGGAGGATTCATTAAGGCCTTCCTTCTAACAAGTCTTGGCCTATCAACATCAGTGCATTATCTAGGTTCAAGGCTAGAGTCCTTATTAGTACCTTGAGGCTTGTATTCATTAATGACAATTTCTCTCACTAACAATCATGGGAATACATCAATGTCCCTTGATCGTTAGATCTTGTAAGTGGCTCGACATCAACCCATCTATTCGCACTTCGCAAGATGTACTTAGGTACCTTGGCACTCATTGACATTAATGGCGATTTTGCCTCGCAATGGTTAACGACATTCATCAATGGCTAGTAAGCCAATGGCTTATCTTCTTGCTCAACAAAAACACATTTATTCGCATGACTAGAATTGTACCATTAGGTTTTGTAGCAGGTGAAGACTATATCATTTCATCATTATTTCATCATTTTGTAGCAAATACAATGGATTTAGCAACAGAAATAAAGAATCCACTTTCACCACCTCATCCACCATTTATGCAACCAAGAAGCAGATGAAATTCTACATTCTATTCCATGATCCAGCGACAACTACAACTTCTCTACATATGCATAGTTTTTCCACTACCTAGGTAAGTAAAGGTATGTTCTTTTCTAGCTTTTAATCATAGAATTCCTTAAATAATGAAATTATAATTTTTGAAAAATACTTCACCATATTTCCTTTCTCATTTGAAAAAAAGTTCGTAAACACCTTAAGTTGGGGGGGGGGGGGGAGCTGTCAGAAGGGACATCCGTTTATTATCACATCCATATCACTTCATTCAATTTCACTTCATTTTATCCTAACACACTTGTCCTAATCAATTATGATTTCATTATGGTTCAAAGGTTATGTGATTTGCAAATAAATGGCTAAATGATAAGGATATTCTATGGATGATTTAAATACGTGTTCTTAAATATGTTTAATGAATATTGCTGCAACAAAAAGAAACAAGGTATTAATACACAAGAACCAATACCAATTAAAATTTGGTTGTCATAGAAGAATCAACCAAACATGTTGCAATTCAATGTATGACAAGGAATACTTTGCAAAAATAAATGAAATCGTCAAATGCAATGTTTAAGGACAATTGATATAAGGCAAGCTCATTGAAAATCAAATCATGATTGAGCAATGCAGTAGATTTCTTGAGGAGATGCAATAACGTCAGTTGGGGGGTATGTATAGTGTCCAAAATATCATCCAGTTTCACCTTTATCACCACCATTTCACTCACATGTCACAAATCCATAGCCATATAATCTTTTTTTTTGTAAGTAAGCTTTTGTATTAAGAAACAAAAAATATTGTACAAAAGGGCTGCCCGGGCTAACTAGAGCCCGCGGCATAGTAGAGAACAAGACATCTTGACCAAAAAACCTCCTACTGAACCCCAAAGAAACAGGGCAGCCGGCAAGGATGAACAATCCACCTCGGCTCTGAGGAGTAGACAGGAAGAGAGTGCTATGCTAGAAGCTGACAGAAATGGCTAGGAGGCTAGAGCATTACTGGGGATTCAACCCAGCTTGAGTGGGATCCTCAGTACGACCCTTTTTACCTTATTTCTTACCAACTTTGACCCATCCAAATTGATCCTGAATGGATGGCAGGACTTGCAAACTACGCTGGGCGGACGGGGAGATCTCCTTGTTTGAGTCCAAAGGAGAGGTCTCATGAGTTCGTTTCTGCGAGAGAGGAGGGGCCATGGACTCCACAGGACCTGTTGGGGGCGGGTCTTGTGCGAGGGAATCTTCCATCCCGTCCTCATTCTCTTCTTCTTCACTAGAACTGGAACTAAAATCATCCATGGGAGGCGGGTCAAAAGCCTTCCAGCTTTTGGATTTCGGCTTGGGAGCAGCCTTCTTCTTTTGGGCTGGAATCGTTGGGCAAGATCGATGAAGGTGCCCAGTGACATGGCAATGTCTGCAGCGGAATGCTGTGTTCTCGTAATCTAGTGTCTGAGTCCAGTGGAAGTCTCTGATTTTCAGAATGATCTGATCAGGTAATCCTTTGCTCATGTCTATTTCTGCGCAGATTCTGGCGAAGGTGTAGAGGCCCTTTTCCCCTCTAGAAGTATCTGTAGCTAGATGACGGCCTGGAGAGTTACCAATTCCTTCAAACACAGCAAAGTGCCATAAATGAACCGGGAGGTTGGGAAGTCTTACCCAGATGGGGAGCTTGGTAATAACAACTGTAGAAGGATCAAAATATGGGAACCAAGGGGTTAAGAAGAGACCTGCTGAGTTCTAAAACCAAGGGCCCTTAGTTAATGCTTTCTGATAATCCTCACTGTCAACGAAGACAACAATGAAGAAACCTTTAGAGCAGAAAATCACCTTGCAATTGTTGGTCCAGTTGGAGTGAACCCATTTGTAGAGATCCTTTGTGCGAGGCCATAACCCATTGAACTTGCAAATAATGCCAAATTCTGCAAACAGTTGGAACTACCTGTCCATCGTTGGATGCTTTATTTCTATGGAGGGGGCTTCCTCCAGCTTATCCACCAAAAACGGTTTTGGAGCTTGGGCTGGAGCAGCTGAGTTCTTGGGTTTCTGAGCATGGACAACATCTCTGTAAGAAAACGCTGCTGCTGAAGATGACTGTCCCGTTGCTCCCCCTCTCAAACGAAGGGAGAGAAATATGGAAGCATTTCTTTGGATGTCGTAAAATGAAAGGGGCAAGAGATCTTCTAGCTGTTTACCTTTGAAGAGAAGCCTTTGAGAAGCAGAGGGAGTCCCCGTCCTAAGGTTCAGAGCCTGCTTGAGGTCTTGCACAAGATCAGAAGGGCTCACCCACTGAAGCATTGTTTTGCCTGGGATGAGCACAACAAGGATCTGAAAAGACTCTGGATGCTTTGGAAAATGTTCTCTGCAAAACTGAGAAGAGAAGACGCTGGAACAATCGCAGCTTGTCTGGGGCCCAGTCTGCGCCTGAATAAAATTTCCCTGCTCTGGGCTGCGGGCGAAATGAGTCCCTGGGAATGGCTCGGGAAGTCTGAAGCTGGTCGAATCCATCTTAGCAGGGCCAGACAGAGGCAGGAATATCTGCCGAAGCTGTGTCTCACAACAATGTCTTCGGGCTCTGCCCCAAGAGACCAGAAACCTCTGTGGTATTTCATCAGACACTTGCCATGCATCCTCCCTGTGCAGGCAATTTTCAGAATATTCAAGAATATCTGGACGCAATTTTATTTCCAGACTGCTACTTCCTGAGGGGAAAGCGGATGGAAGTTGAATCGTGGGAAGGGAGAGGAGAAACGAAGTCCCACTGCCCTCCCCTGAGATGTTCTGAAGAAAGGGAGAAGAGCTTGGTACAGTTAGCAACAAACCGAAAAAAATCGAACCCTCGAGCTGAGGGAGCTTCTGCTATGCCACCGTCATGGAGCGTGCTTCAAGCTTGGCCAAGAAGAAAGCCCCGTGTGGAAAAGAGAAAAAGTCTTCGCGGAGAAAAGGGACCAAACAGGGGAAAAAACTTGATATTGAAAAGGAAAGAAAGCCCTCGGGCTGAGGGGACTCTGTCTGAGCCGTTAACAGGTAGAGGTCTACGAACAAGGCTCCGCTTGCACTCCTGCTGGGAACCTAGCAAGAGCCATCATGGGAGAAGTCGCATATGAGGAGGGCGGCTGTGCTGTGGACAACCCTTTCTCCGCCAAAGCTCTGCTGGAAAGAATGACTACGCAGCAGACAAAGAATGGGCCAACCAACCTCAAGGTCGGGACCTTGGAGGGGAGGCACCGCAGAGATGCAGCGAACCCAGTTTGCACTGGACAGAGAGAAGTTGGACCTGCAAGAAACCCTAGTCGCCGCCATTCTCAGCTCCGACCTGGCTATGATCTTGTTCCACAATTATATAGCCATATAATCTTTCATTATCCTCCTTTTTTACGATTACATGGGGTTACCTTTGTGTTTTCCAAAAGCTAATGAATTCTAGTATTTTAAATGAATTTATGGTTAAAACTTAGAAAACTGACATATACTTGCTTATACTTAAAAGTGGCTTGAGTTTCATGACATGTGTAGGTCATTTAGAAGCTTCCAAGGCACCCTTATGTTCCAATGCTCAAATTCGAATTCCCTTCAAGATATGTAAGAACATTTGGATAAAGGTCAAAGAGGATATGTGTCTCATCATTACCTATTTGAATTATAACTCTATGAGATTTTCTAGGGATCTAGGGAGAGAATAGTGGACCTCCATTAATGAGGTAGCTTCTTATGTTTTTGTATAAATAGGAGAGCATCCTCCTTTCAAAGTCATGCGTAAAGTTGGAGAAACTTAGGTGGAAAGTTAAGATTACTCATGTTTTTAATGGAATTCAGATTTAGCACCATGCTCATGAGTGATGTTCACCTTGATTAGTAATTCTTGCACTAGGAGCCTCTCAACTTTCCATCTCTCATGATTTTGGATTGGCCACCTATAATGTGTGAGATTTATTGTTTTTTGAATATTTATTGCTTTCATAGATTAAGATTTATTTCTTTCATATATTTTCCTATGTGAGAAGTTAAGAACGATTTTTTTTTTCTTTCATTTCATTTCACGTGGTTTTGATTATTCATTTCATAGGATCCTAATTTGATAATCCACACATGATCCCTTAGAGTAGATTTCATTTCATGCAATTTCAATTCCTCCAAGTGTGATAGATTAAGATTTCATTCCTCCAAGTGTGGTATGTTAATTTTTCAATTCCTGTAAGTGTGGTTATTAAGATTTCAATTCCTACAAGTCTGGTAGATTAAGATTTCAATTCCTATGAGTGTCAAAGATTAAGATTTCAATTCCACGTGTTGTACTATAAATTTACTATAATTTCTTTTGAATTGATTGTTGAATTAGAATATGTGAATTTGGTTTGTTGTTATTTGGTTTCATAGTTAGATTGATCTAAATTGAAAGTTAATTTCTAGCATATATAGTGCACACACGCTTCACAAGTTTTATGAAACCCCCAGGTTGACAATTGAAAGATAGGTAATTAATTTGCCTCAGCACTGATGAAGAACTTGCTAGGAAGGATTTTCATGGACAAGTAGGTTGAAAGATACAACATCTTTGCTAGTTTGGAGGATGTGAAAAGGACCCAATGTAATCAAAGTTCCTACTTAGAGAATATTGATGAGAGGTTAGCACACATTGAGTTCTATTTCCAGTATGAACCTGCTTCTCATGCTCCTCGAGGATCAAGTGCTAGAGATCTAGTTCATGTTACTTCCTCATACACTTGCATTTGAATGTTTATTTATATTTTTTGTTTTATGATACAATTATAGATACTTTAGTTATTATGGAAATGTTGAAACAACTTGAATTTCAGTCAGATTACTCTGTAGTTAGGTGGTCAAAAATATATGGCTCCCCCATTGCAGATTGAGACTGCCTACCTATTGACATATTTGATGATGGTAAGTGTAACTTGTATGTTGTTTTTGAGGTAATACAACTTAAACTTAAAATATATAAATAAATCTATATAAAGTTATAATTTAGTTAATTCTTATGATTTTTTAAAATGAAGTTGAGTTGTGTGATGAAATAAATGTTTTGATGCTATTTATAAATTGATACGTATGGAAATTTACTAACAATTTAATTCATATAGCTACATTATTTTAAATTTGTCTTATATTTTTTTTATGATATTACATAGATCTCTACACTTATAAACATATATTAAATCAGTAAAGTTCATAACAAATTGGAAAAATTTATAACCAAATAACCACACCTAGCAAAATAACTAAGCCTATTATTTTTTAGAAGACTCGTGATCTTACTTTCCATGGAAACTTTGACAAAACAACCATATGATCAATGGACACTTTGAAAAAAACATTGTTTCAATTTTTGTTGGAGGGTTATCGAGTTTGTTTTGCATATTTCAAAGTCAACAAATTTGTGTAATTAAACATGATCCTTCGAACATATCATACTAAATAGAGAAACGTTTAATGTGGAGTTTTCTATGGGTATAAATCTTACTATTTGATTTATTTCTAATATCTATCAACATCCAAGTCATATACTCTAAATTATATACAAATCGACAATTAAATACGCAACAACCCAGCAATTTGTAGTTAATGTTATAGGATCAACAACATGTACCTTTTAAATACAACATATATATCTTTAATTTTTTTGGTGGATGTGTTCATCTAAATATAGGATTTTTATTTACCAAAAATACATCTATCTCGATCATATATTTTTTAATTATAAACAAATTAAAATCTACAAGAATTATGTAGCAATAGCTAAATGGTTCCATAACAATTCTACAATTATAATAAATATCCTATAATTTTAAAGCGTAATTTCTATATTTGATTTTTTTGTGAATATCTTCACCTAAATTTAAGGTTCTTTTCCACTAAAAATCATATTTTACCAATTCATATATTTTGAATAATAAACAAATTAAAGTCACACCTTCTACATAGAAACTACTTAGTGTTTCCGTAGCAAAAGAACCATTTCATCACCTTTATTTAAATTAGTGATAAAGGGCTCGATCAACTTTAATATATACATATATGAATTGAAAAAAAATATTTACAATGAAAGTACATAACAATCACAAATATTTCCTAACAAGTAGAATTTCATATGCCATTTACTCACATAGTCCTTTCTAATTGAAACCTAGGCCTATGGAAATTTATATCTTTTAAAAAATATTAAGGAAAAAAGACAATCTTATAGCATACTAAAGGTAAAAATTAAAGAATTATGAATATCCCTTAATAGTTGTTTAACTTACTATCCGCACTATTCAATACATATGTACATAAAATCACGTCAAACAGTAAACATATTTCACACCCATAATTTACAATAAAAAGGTAAGGAATTTCATAAAATCCACCCATAATAACTTTTCCTCTAGTTTGAAAACTATATAGTCAAGTAAGATAGTAAGGTTGTTGGAATAGTAAATTACAAATGTGTTGACTAACTCGACTAATCATGTAAACTAATATGAAATCATGCCCTGAATATTAAACATTACAATTAATTCCCTGCCATATGGAAGTTAATTGCATGGATTTCAAACATATGCCAAATAGGACAAAATCCTTAAGAATGTAGGCATCTAGTAAGAAACCCACTCTCGCATTTTTGCCATAAAGTATTTATTTCAAAGTATAAAGTGATTCTTTTTGTAATGTAAAATTTAATGTCCAATGCATATAGTAAAGTTGAGTTGTTTTCGTAGAATAATAAATAGAAATTCCAAAATAAATTTATGTACAATTTCTTTTTCATATATATCACCACATTCATTTATCTCTCATAGTCAAAGATATATATAAATCATAAACAAAAAAAGAAATTATATAAGTAAATCGCTAAACATAGACTTAAGACTTATATAAAATTGGAAAATTATCTGAAAAACCAATTCAATTTGAGCACATTTCCACCAAACCATAGTTCCATTAGATAGCTCGTCAAAATAGATCTCATAAAACTACATTTTAAAATCTAAAATCTTACACTATTAGGGTTTTTATTTCTCTTTAGATTTTCATATCTATATATTTTTGTTATTTGTGTATGCATGTAAATTAAAATTATGCAAAAGATAGAGAAAAACAAAATAATAACTCACAAATCACAATTTGACACAAGATATAACCTAGGAAACCCTTTTTGGATAAAACCCAACTGTAAGGTGAGGTTGTTATGTTCTCTTTCTCACAATAGAAAATGGTTTCAAGTACAAAGAAGTATGTCTTGTGTCCTGTGGGCTACTACAGTGCATGTATCCTCGATATATTCTCTATCCCCTATCCCTCTCAGCTATTTTTTCTCATCTGTAGAAGAAATATAATTGAAAATAATGGAATCCCTTTTCCTCTAAGTAGCCTCGTTATAACACAATTCAATAACCTACTAGTGGTTAGGTTTGACCACCTCAAATCTTGACCAGTTACAAGATGGAATCTTCTAGAGTCTTCTTCATCAAATCACATTGTTGGCCCCTTTTACATGAGTTATTGGGGATGATGTGGCATCCTCATGAATTATGGTGGTGAAAATATGAAGGTAAAATTCCAAGTGGAATAAAATTTTCATATAGACTCTAATTGAGATGATTCTTATGTCGTTGGAAAGGTATTTGTGTGTAGAATAGGAATATAATGAAGTACACTAAGAATAATATTTTTATCCCCCCAAAATGTCATTTGATGTATGAAAAATCTCTTGGAAGGTTTTAGACCCTGTCTCTACCTCTGCAAGTTAGACAGGCTTTGCAATATGATTGCATTCACCTCAACTTGTTTTTCCTAAGCTCTCACTAACCTGCTTTTATTTTCTTTATAGCTTTTGATCTCATCCCTTAGGCTCCTCATGTTATCCATCCAGTTAAACAAGTTTGACCCTCCCCCTCGGTCGATTAATATTTCTTCCTCATTCCTCCTTACCTCTTCATATCTATGTTGTGAATGATCAGAGCTATATTGCACCATTCATCTCTTCATTCCCTTGCTTCTCAGAATGTATTGTCATTCACACATAATTATTAGATACTTTATTAAATAAATAAGGATAATATTGACCATGAACTTTCTTTTATGGAGCTGCCATGGAAAACTAGTTATACAAAACAAGCCGTATCAGTATTCCAATATCACTTGATCATCAAGCTATTAACATTACTATAGGTGTCTACATAGCTAGGAAAATATGTTATTCCACACAAAGTTTAGTTCCATACTACATTCTTCAATAACAAAGTAAGCATTTCTATGATGTCTAAGATCAATCAATAAATCAACTTTTAACACCTAAACATTTGTTTTATTAACTTTCTAGAAATCGATATGGAACCCCTTGCAAGAACCCTACCTTTATTTGCTCATGATAGATCCCATTATACTTGGTGTTGAACCTAAATGCTTTGATATCACACTTTAACACCACCCCCTATTAACTCCTTGGCTCATAGGTTGGGAGGAGGTTAGTTACTAGATTAACCCAAGATCCAAGGTGCCATTAAAGAAATGGGGTCTGAATTTTTTTATCTTTTCAACTTGTTTAAAGTTGGAAATAGACATCATCATTGGATCCCTCTTATCAATATGATTTTTACAATAAAAAGTTCTACTTTAGCAAAACCTCCAAACCACAAGATCTGACCATTTGAGTCTCTAAAAAATCAGAAAGCACCATATCATCAATATTGTCTCAATATTCTCATGTGGAAGTCTACATCATCTTCTCAGTACCTCATAGCAATGACATGTTAGATTCCAACTTGTTCATGACATGGGCCTTTACACAGACACACACACGTAGCTAATGTTCATGGTGTTAATTGTTGGCAGTTCTTCCATTACTTGGGCATGTTACTCCTACCCTTCTCACCTTACACCCTCACAAATGGCGCAAAGGAAAAAATCCTCTAGGCTAACATGTTTGTGGGTTCACCCTTGCACCAATGGAAATGTTTTTAGAGCTTACATGCACATCACAACATCCCAGGTTTCATCACCCTATGCCATTTAAATAGACTTTCTCATTGAACAATTGGGGACTGACCTCCAAGCTTATGTCATCTCAAAGGCTCCACACCTCCACACGATCAATGCTCCTATTTGTCCCACAATATCTCATTCCTATTTGATAGCGCCGATGACCTTTCTCTTGCCATGAAAACCTAGTGTTGACTCATCCCAGCTTCATCGTGGACTCATCACCTTTCTACCTCTAGCAGATGGACTATGGGATAGAAATGTTCCAATCATCTAGTGTAATATTTTTTTTCTAAACAAGTCCCATATTCCACTTCCTAACGTCACGATAAACCTTTTTGCATAGGAATTGGCTCTTCCATAAGCCAATTCATGACCTCCAAATCATCCTCGCCAGCTCCATGCCACTAGCCTTACCATGCCAACCTATCTCTTGTAAGCCTGACATTTCTCTTGTGTGAACCCTTGTGGGCCTCTAGGGACAAAACATTCTTGGACACATAATCATGGGCTTCCTCTCCTCCACTTATTACTCTTCGTCATCCATTGTGGTCATATGGACTAGTAACCTATATTTCAAGTCGACTATCGTACGACCTCATAAATTCATCCAAAGTCATGGATAAGGTTAAAAGGATGTTCATGTGAGATAAGGTTATGAGACAATAACTCTATGGGTTTTTCATCATGAACCATTTGTGGAGGGTCTCTCCCATGGCTCAAATGCAGTGGTTTTATAATAACTTAGACTTATGATAGAACTCCACCATCTCCCTTAGTGTTTTATGAAACACATTCTTGTGCTATCCCTCTTGAGCTTAATATATGATTTCCTTTTCTAGGTTATCGATGGCCATATTGTAATGCACCAAATAGGAACTTGTCCATTTAGGCTCGAAGATTTTCCAATTAGCCTCTCAAAGGCCTACATTCCCTTCACCCTTAATGGTTTGCATGGAAGAAAATCCCTCTCATCCAGAGACATAGAGGTCTCCTGGAGGAATGAGTAAGTGTAATAGATCCTATAGAAACAAATATAGAGCATGAAGAACCTAAATAGGTTTTAAAAGGTTCAACATTACATTAATGACAAGAAGGTTCCTTACTAATCAAATTACAGACATGTGCCTTGCAATTCAACATCAAATGATCAAGCTCGCATACAACAATAATTCTTAGTTCACATGGCACTCACACATACAACATTATATATGTGGTTCTTCATGAAGAACGTTAGTGGAATACCACAACACCAAGATACACACTCAATGAGGTATTTACCATTCCAATCACAGTAAATCCATGAACCATTCACACAATGAATACAACATTACTTCAATAGTTCAAGAAGAACTCAATAACAAATAATTCAGTCAAAATTACTTATCTTTAATGTATATTGGACTAAGAAATTTAGTTCAGGATGACAACTCTCCACCCAACCATAGAAACTCTACTACTAGTTGTCACTTGCATTTTTCACCCTCGAGCCAAATTCTAGATACTTATGTGGTTCTACTCTAGGGATTTATCACCACTATTGAATGAAATAGGTACTCCATATAATCTTATACCCCCATCCAACAATCAACTAGCAGTAGATAACATCAAAGGGAATCGAGATGTGTTTCATGTCCACCATTCAATTTTTAAATAGCCAACAACTCCATGGACTCCAGAAACTTCACGTCCACCATGAAACATACAACATAATGGTTACACCCACAGAAGGGAATATAGAACACACTATACACAAACACAACAAGAAAGGCTCAACCTTCAACGGACTTTAGGGAAAACCATCTCCACCCTTTGGCCAATGGGGAATTGAGAGGTCACTATCCTCACCTGAGAGACCTTATTATTCTAGTCTCACCAATAGAAATCATCTATCCAAGTGCATCTCCTTGGCCTTGAACTTCAAGGTCTCCCCTATTAGCAATCTTCACTTCTCTGCTCCAAGGCATTTTATTTTTGTATCTTCTACCTCTAACTCCCTCTCAGCCACAGTGGTTGTTATTTTTCCAACATTCCCCTTTCATGATGGAATCTCTTGTTCTTCATATTTCTTGTATAGTTCTATCCTCCATTAATTTATAGTTCTTGTTTCTTACCACATTGATTTCTAAGCCAACATGGCTTGTGTACATTTCTTGTAGTTTTATTAAATTTATGAACAAATATATTTAACACACAATAACCATATTCAAGGGTTGTCCCAACAATTCAAAGTTTCCTACCTTAAGAGAAACTACACCATCCCAAGAAGTAACCTCCCTCGGACCTTGGAATATATGTCCCTCACTCATCCCATTTCAATTTACGAATCCAAATACGTGGAAGTGTTTACATGGAATTCATAAATAAGATATAACCGAGGTTGTGGAAAACTTCCAAACACCTCTGTATACATCAAAGGGAACCACATATAGTTTTACTTTATCAATAAAATCAACACTAATAACAAATCCAATTTTGAAATTTTTGGTTGCCTTTAATTTCTCATCCTATTTTACCCATACCAATGGATATGGGCTTGTATGATCATGAAATTCCAATCCCAATTGATTGACCAAATTTAATGCAGTGAGATTTTCATATGATCTTGTATTAAACAAAGCATCAATATTTTTCTTCCTGACCTGTATCTTTTTGTAGAATAGTTTCTTCATTTTCTTCTATTCACGTTGGTGATGGATACTCAAATTTACCTCCTTTTGAACTGACATACAAAAACGTTTCTCATCCACGTCAGAGGTGATTTCAATTTGGTTTCTTGAATCAGTGGCCATGAGGTGCTTCTTCTTATTTTCTTTCTTTTTTTTCTTTGGGTTAAGCTCTGGATGCAACTTCTATCACTTCTCCTTTGTATATTCACCATTATTTTAATTGTTTTAGTAATTGTTCAGATCTTTTAACTAGTATGTTATGGTTTTCATATTTTTATCCTTTCCCCCTTTCCATTTGTTCTTCTCCTCCTTATAAGCAACTTGTTTCTCCTTCTACTTCAATCCACTTCATTTCCCTTTGTCCATGCTTATGTTCTCTAGGTATTCTGCCTATACACAAGCTTTGTCCATCGATATGGGCTTGAAAAACACCACTTACATTCCTAGATAGTTGCATACCCCCGCTCCCCCCAAAATACTTGAGGAGTTCACCTGGGTTCTTATAGGAGATACCCAACATTACAAACATATTTCTAAATTATATGGTTTACTCATATACACTCTACCCCTGCTTCTGCCTAAAGTAGTGCCACCAAATCCACTAGTCCGGTACATACTCGATGGGGTAAGATTTTGATGATATGAGGGTTTTAATGTCATCTCATTTAGTAAGTGAAGGATCTCCCTCCAACCTCAAGGTCTCTATATGGATTTTCCAGTGATTTATAGCATGACCCTCTAATTTTAGTCAAACAAATGAAATCTTATGATGTTCCTCAATATAATGGACACTAAAATACGCTTCTAATTAATGCAACCAATGATTTATCTTCAAAGCATCAATATCACCTTAATATAGCTTGATATTGACCTTCACATCCATTTTCAACATGGATTGTGAGTGGTTCACAAGACTCGAACTGGGTTAATCCCGCTCAAGTCCTTTCTTCAACTAGTTCTCCATTTCCTATTGATATCCTAATCTCCACTTTAATCTTTCCTTTGTGTTATAGACCCCATCCTCTCTGAGTAGTCCAATATCATTTTTCGGGGTCTACATGAGGATATTTGTAGAATTTGCCACTGTATATCAAAAGATTATGCAATATACTAGAGCAAAATACAAGATCTACTTCTACAACAAACTTTGCAAAAGCTTAATCGAATATGAGCAAGATCAAATACAACACATATAACTGAGAATGAGAAAGCCATCACACATAAACACAGAATAATACTCTGGGGAAAGGCTCATCCCAAAACCCCAATCTATATAATATCATACAAGTGGAAATATGTCTTGATTACACAAAGCTTTAGCTCACAAGCTATCCAGCTCTCGGTACAATCCTCCAATGTTGCTCATAGATTGAATAGACACAACATATGCCTTCCCTTAGCCCTCCAAGCCTCTTATTTCCTTGCACAGTTTCTCCTGGGGTCCAATGCTACCACCTGTGTGAATTTACCTCTCACACAACATATTAAACTCAAAAATAACTGCGCAGTCTTGAAGGAGATAATTCCTTCTGCATGGATGAGTTTCCTTTATAGGAAAATTCCTCCAACTAACAGTACATTGTCCCTTCCTCTGATCTCAACTGGGTCTCTGACTAAACTAACATGCATGAGTTATTTATGAGAGAATATTCTGTTATCTGACATGCAACAGTTACATGCATGCATGCATTAACTAACTGAACTCACAATTAGTTCCACAAACTATTGGAACTAATCTAACTAGACTTAACTCAAATAACTAAGCTAACTAATTACAACTTAAAGTAGAACTCATATTGATCTCCTTAATCAAGGGATAACTTCCTCAATCAATGGAGAAACTGTTGCATGTCTTCACATAGACTTCATGTTTGATTTCCTACAACTAATTAACTTTAGATGAATTATTTAATTATTTTACAAACAACTGCTAAGATCAAATTTGAATTTTACTTCTCAATTTTAGCCTTAGCCTAAAACCCCGATCTCTGTAATATCATACAAGTGGAAATATGTCTAGATTACACAAAGCCTTAGCTCAGAAGCTATCCAACTCTTAGTACAATCCCTTTGCTACTCATAGATAGTCAAATGCCTCTCACAAACCTTCTCCTCTACCCTCCAAGCCTCCTATTTCGTTGCACAATTTTCCCTAGGGTCCAGTGCTTCCACTTGTGTGAATTCCCAGCTCACACTGCTTACTTGGCTCAATAGTAACTGCACAATCTTGAAGGAGATAATTCCTTCTGGATGGATGAGTTTCCTTTATAGGAAAATTCCTCCAACTCACAGTACACTGTCCCTTCCTTTGATCCCAACTAGGCCTCTGACTGAACTAACATACATGAGTTATTTATGAGATAATATCAATTATCTAAAGTGTAGCATTTACATGCATGCATGCATTAACTAACTGAACTCACAATCAGTTCCAAAAATTGTTGGAACTAATCTAACTAGACTTAATTCAGATAACTGAGCTAACTAATTACAACTCAAAGTACAACTCATCCTGATCTCCTTAATCAAGGGATAACTTAATCAGTGGAGAAACTATTGCATGTCTTCACACAGACTTCATGTTTGATTTCCTACAACTAATTAACTCAAGATGAATTAATTAATTATTTTACAAACAACTATTAAGATCAAATTCGAATTTTACTTCTCAATTTTAGTTCAGGGACTAACTAAAATTGGAATCTATCCCGAAATCTTATTTATAGCAATGATATTTTTAGCATTTTTATTTTATCATTCCTTGTTTCTATTTCCAACACTGGTACCTAAGATGCTATTTATAGAAATTCTATTTATAGCATTTCTATTTTTATCATTTCTTGTTGCTATTTTCAACAAGATTCATATTATGACTTATATCTACAACTTATGCTTCCAGCTGCAAAAACCTCTCCTCTTTAGAGTCATGAGAGTCATTCACATATTCATAGACCATGACTAGGTTTTTCTAACTATTGGCTTAGTCACTCCAGATCCACTAAAAATCTGCAAAATATACCCAAAAAATCATGCTTTGGTACCATTATGATTTGTAAAGTATCGTGGATATTCAACTAGACCTTCCTCACAATAGATCTAGTAAAACTATATTTAAAATCCAAAATATTACACTATTGGGTTTTTATTTCTCTTAATATATTTGGGTGTGTAGATTACTGCTATTTTCATATGGATGTAAATTGAAATTAGGCAGAAAGTAGAAAAAAACAAAATAATAACTCACAAACCATGATTTGATATAAGATATAACCTAGGAAACCCATTTGGGAGAAAACATGACTCAAAGGTGAGGTTACTCTGCTCTCTTTCTCTAAATATAAAATGGCTACAAGTACAAAGAGGAATCGTCTATGGACCATGGGAAACTATAGCGAAAAAATCCTCTTTGTGTTCTCTATCCCCTATCCCTCTTTTCTCTTTTTCTCATCTATGGAAAAAATGCACTCAAAAATAATGGAAGTCATTTTCCTCCTAGTGGGTTGGTTATAACACAACCTAATATCCTACTAACAGCTAGGTTTGACTACTTCAATTTTTAATTAGAGTTAGAATATAGGATAATCTAGAGTATCTTTCATCATAATCACATGGCTATCTCATTTTCAATTAGATATGGAGGCTAATGTGACATCCTCTCGAAATATGGCAATGAAAACAAGATGGTTAACTTTCGAGTGGCATATCGTTTGCATACAAATTTTCATTAAAGTAATTCTTAAGTCATTGGAAAGGTATTTATGTGTAGAATATTGAAATAAGGTGCCATAATAAGTATAAAAAATCTTACCACTAAGAAATATTATTTGATTCCTGAAAATGTTCCCAAAAGGTTTGAGACCCCAATTTGTCGAACTAGGTTCTACTAGTAAAAATGAACCCATGAGCTAATTCTTCAACACTTTCCACTTTGAAATCATCAATATGGACAGAAAACACTATAATGATCCAATATGGATCAAGAGCGAGAAATTTCTTTTATGATGTTATAGGATAAGGATTAAGCCAAGTTGACACCTCACATTCACCCTGTTATGAGGGAGATGGATGATAAGGTGTTCCCTAATATTAAAAAGGATTTTTCACATTCAAATGTATAAAGGTACCCAAAATTTAGTTATGTGGAAGCACTATAATGGATCGTAATCTACATCTATTATCATAATATTTAATTAATGAATAACAAGAACATTATATGGGGATATTTTTTCTAAAAAGGTCAATAGCTATTATAAGTTCCCAAAGGTAATAATGTTACTTAACACAAATTATATGGAGAGATTCATGGGTGTCATTAGCTCACACAGTTGCCCCTACTAGAAATATGTTGAATTCAGGAGTTATCATCCCCAAGAAGCTCAATGTCAAAATTGAACAAGCTCAAAATTTGAAGCTAGATAAGGTCCCCTAGCTTTACATGGCTTCTTATTTGTAGGATTTGATGTGTGCAAAAAACTTTTTTTCTAAATTTAACCTTAGTTGGCACATAGTAGAGGCCCATATTTATATGTTTCCCAACGTGTTATGGGAGAATAAATATAAAAGATTTTATTCTTTGACTTGTGACTGATTTTTTGCTCATATATGTACCATTACGTTTTATCTATAATATTCAATTATATTTAAGTAGAAAAATAATATTCTTTCATATATTTGGAATTGGTACATAGAATAAAAACATACATATATTACTATATTTGATGCTACTAATCCACCCCATATTCTATGTATAATGTTCAAGATAGGGGTGATTTTAGGGGCGAATGTTCGCCCTTTGGTGAAATTAAGGGGTTTTAAATTTTTAGTGGGCGAATATTTTGTATCATAGTACATTTTTACAAATCACCTCAAATAGCCCACCTTATTTTAAGGGAGAGGGTAAAAAAGGTAAATTTAGCCCTTGAAATTAGGAGTTACAACCTTCCATTCGCCCATTTTCAAGAATAGGTTTTATTTAAGTGAATCCTATGGGCCAAAGGCCCAAATACCATATTTATAAAAGAGGTATGGTAAATTAATAAAAATATAAATAAATGAGAGGTATGGTAAATAAATAAAGAATTTTTTATATTTACTCCATAAGTCACCTTATATACATGCAAGGGTGTAAACAAATAAAAATATAAGTGGAGGTATGGTAAAAAAATAAAACGTCTTTTTATACTTACTCAAAAGGTATGGTAAATAAATAAAAATATAAATGAACTAGACGTGTGGTAAATAAATAAAACCTCTTTTTATATTTAGTCCATAACCCTAGTTCTATTTATGAAGGCTCAAGAAAGAGGTTTTATTTAAGTGAATCCTATGGGCCAAATACCATATTTGAAGGTATGGTAAATAAATAAAAATATAAATAAACTAGACGCATGGTAAATAAATAAAACCTCTTTTTAGATTTAGTCCATAACCCTCGTTCTATTTATGAAGGCTCAAGGAAGAGGTTTTATTTAAGTGAATCCTAGGGGCCAAATACCATATTTTAAAAGAGGTATGGTAAATTAATAAAAATATAAATAAGCGAGAGGTATGGTAAACAAATAAAACATTTTTTTATATTTACTCCATAAGTCACCTTGTATTTATGAATGGTATGGTAAATTAATAAAAATATAAATAAACGAGAGGTATGGTAAACAAATAAAGCATTTTTTTATTTTTTTTTTTATATTAATACCACGCAAAAAAACATTATTAACCCTAATATTAGTATTAATAAAAATAAAAATGGCACATG
>APFE030615267.1:0-17097 GCA_000404065.3 Pinus taeda | reverse complement strand
GGCTTGGATAGTTCTTTGAGTTGCATAGTTACACAGATAATATGAAGGCCAAAGTATTTATCTTCATCCTGAGAGGTAAAGAAGATATCTGGTAAGAAGATGTGAAGTGGGTCAAAGACATAAAGACAGAGGACTTGAGTTGGCATGAGTTCAAGAGGCTTTTTAGGAAGAAGTACTTGTCAAAAAGGTACTACGAAAGTAAGACCAAAGAATTCTATGAGCTAGAGATGGGATCAATGAAATGTGAAGAGTACATGACTAAGTTCCTAGAGCTATTGAGGTATGTACCGTATCTTAAGAATGAGAAGGCTAAGTTTTAGAAATCTGTTAGTGGTTGGTCATTATCATTTAAAGATCATATTGAGTATGATGAGACATAGTCACTTGAAGAGGTTATTGGGAAATTGAAACATTTATTTGAACATTCAAAGCATAACATTGAATCTTAGCAGGGGTGGAAAGGGAAACATAGAGGTAAATTTAAATGTAAATTGAAAAGAGCAAGGCCTCAGAATGCAAAAGAGAAAGAAACTGTGGCACCATAAAATAAGTTTAATGTACCTAGACAAAGACATGGGTCACAAGATCAACATAGAAGTGATGGTATTGGATGGTTGGAGTGTTGGACGCGTGGTAAGGGAAACCTTAAGAGAGATTTTCCATAGAATTAGAAGTGTAGGCCTCAAATATGTAGTGCACAGGAGGCACAGACTGTTGGGGATGTTGGTCAGAGTGTTCCTCGTATCTATGCAACACTGGATAAGAGATAGGTAGACCACCAGGCATCTGTCCTTGATATGGATGGTAAGCTTTGTGATCAAGTTATTTCTATTTTGATTGACCCTGGATCAATTATAGTTATGTTAGTCCTAACTTGGTGGATAAGTGTGGTTTGAATAAAGAAGTGCATGCAAAATATTGGTTAGTATAGTTGGCTACCTGTAGCAAGAAAAGAGTTTATCATTGAGTAAGAGCTTGTGTATTTGAGTTGAATGGCATGTCTACAACAATGAACTTGGACATATTGTCGTTGGGATCATATAGTATGCCATTGGGTATGGACTAGCTATACCTTCATAGGACCAATGTGGATTGTTATGAAAAAACCCATTGAGTGCTTGGATGACAATGTGGAACCAAGAGTCTTGGAGGGAAAGAAGAAATCCATATCACTTAGGATGGTTACAAATATGTAGTAAAAGCGTATTCGCAGGAAAGGGTGTGTGTTATTTGTAGTACATTTCTCTAGTGAGAAAGGTAAGGAAGTTGAGGATGCAGATGTTTTGAGAAGGTACCTAGTCCTCCAGTAGTTTCAAGATGTATTTCCAACAAATATTTCAGCGTTGCCACGTCACAGGGAAGTAGACTTTTCTATTAATTTGGTGCTAAGGGAAGCTTTGAAATCAAAGGCACATTACGGAATGATAAATCTAGAGTTGGTAGAGTTGAAGATGTAGTCGAAGGAAATGTTGGACAAGAGATACATTAGGACACGTGTATCACCTTGGGGCGCACTAGTATTGTTTGTGAAGAAGAAGGATGGTACTCTCAGATTATGCATTGACTATAGGCAATTGAAAAAAGTTACCATTCATCTCTCTTGGATCAAAATTGGAAACAATGGATCAAAGACTAGGTCATATAGAAAAACACACAACAAAAAACCATCCCAGTAGAAGCTACTAATTCGCATAACACTACTAAATTGTCTTTCAGCTTTCTTGTTTTTAACATTTATATTTTAGTTTTGAAATCCTCAATTGTATTGGTATTTTGGTTTCTAAAGATAAGGAAAGTATTTTGTCATTGGCACATTTGAACAAAGTAAAGTTCCCTATTTGGTGGGGCTAGTAGAAGACCAAACCAAACTGTAGGGAATTAGAATGTAACCCTCTGTAATTAAGTTACTCATACCACATAATAAATTTAATGAACAAAAGTCATAGACATTATCCAGAAATTAATTTGTTATAGAGAGATTATGTAAATTAAATTAGAAATTCAGCAACATACTTTTGCATTCGATGTAATATAAATTTATTAATGATTTTTCCAAATAGAAAAAATATTTTGATCACGTAATCAATTAATTCAGTTAATATCTCTACCAGAAACCAATTTAGGAACTATCTTATTGGAGAATATGTCTCAACCCAATGACATCAAACCAACTCCTAAATAATAGGAGAAATCTTCTTCTAAAATAGGAATCTATAATCACATCTAAAACAAATAATTACGTTGTAAGGCATTTCTCTTTAAGAAGAACTCCCCCATCTGCCACTTTGGACTATTTGGCACCATTCGATCAATTGTTAGATGATTGAATGGCACATCTCCCATTTTTAAGAACTTAATTAGTTGTGTAATGGTTACAACTGTGACTATGATAGTATATGATAAACATGTATGTTTGGATGTTTAATTTTTTATTAATAAATCTATTGATTTTATGTTGGAAATTTCATTGGCTGACACCAAAGTAAAGGATGAAACTTGCCAAGATCTGAGAGGAATCAAATTCATCATGATTTTTCATAAATATATATATAGTTATATATATGCCAACTCGGTGGGAGATAAAGACCAGGAATAAAAGTGTTGCAAGGAAAAGGCAAGCCTTTAGCTTTAAGGAAAAAAGGGTGGAAAAGCCTAGGCTAAGTGGAAACAAAACCCCTGAAGGCAAGACGCTGCCAAGGGAAAAAATCTATGAACATGATAATGTTAAATAAGCATTATCAAGTCCGAGTAGTGGTTACTCAAGCCTATCAAGTTATCATAGCTTGGGCGGAGGTTTGGTGTGGTCAACCATTGTTTTTCCACTGGAGTGTATTGGTCAGAAATTATGAACTATATTTTGAATATTATTTTGTTTTATGTGCATGTTGAAGGTTAGATATCAACTATAGTTTAATTAATTTGATAAGTTGTGGGATTATCAGAAAGTTCTAGGTTGCATGCTGAAATGTTGATTCATAATTTTATAAATGGTTGGAGTGGGAGTTTGTACATTTATAGCTTCCAATGAATGCATGCAAAAAAATTATGTTGATCAGTGTAGCTTAAATAGATAAGTGGTATGCATGTAGGAAATTTTATGATTTCATATAGAAGAATTTATGTATTTGTATTTTGGAATTTTTCGCTGAAAGCGTGCAATTTAGTAAGTATAGATAATGCATGATAGACAAGTTGTAATTGTTTTTAATAGGAATTATTTTCTTAATTTTACAAGTACTTTTGAAAGAAGTGCATCTAGGTGGCTGGTTTACAATCCATTTCACGACTCTCATGTGAGAGAAGGGAATTGTATCATAGCACTGTTTTGTCTATGACCAAATATACCTTTCCATTTTAATACTCATAAAAACCCAAAGGTAAACCAAAGATACATTCTTTCTTGCCTACGGTCCTACAATGTAGCAAATCTACTCATGTAAGGGCATTTTCTACTAAACAGTTTACAACATTTTGTGATGATTATTGTAGGCTAGATGGTCTGCTAACACTTGAAATGGAAATACTATTCTATATTCTAATGTTATGTAGCAGTTATGCAAAAGACATAATATTACTTGCTTTCAGCAGATAAATGCATAAAGAGAATTAAGAAATCTGTTGAGTTAGAGATGGAATCCTATTAGAAGAACACAATACAAGGATTTTTGTATATGAAAGAAGAATTTAATTAAACAAACATGCATAGAATATAGTTGAAGTGTAATGAATCAAGAAGGGGGTTACATAATTGACTTTTGAGAATCTCAGTAATAAGAAAACAAGCGCAACCTTGATGTCAAATGACTTCCTGGTATATAATTCATATAGGTATGAAGCTATGTAAGCATAAAGTAATGGACCAATACACTACAACCATAAATCCCTGAAGTAGGCATAATCCATTATGTCTAGTAGAAGTTGTCGAGAAGAATCAAACTAGGAAAAATAAATAGAGTGCAAAAATGTATTAATTAAGATTGCATTATCGATATCTACGTGAATGTTCTATCATTATCTCTGTATAAGCAAAAATATGTACATAACCAAGGAAGCCATGTCAAATGGAAGACAAAAAATGACACCAATTGAGAGTCCAAACTTATACATTCATCATATTTTGATAGTTTCTCACAACCTTGTTCTGACTTATGTCTAAGATAACCAGAGGGTGAGACCAAATGGCCATGACAACCCTCAAGAAAAGAAAAGAAAAAACTCTTATACATCTGGCCTAGTTGTGGTACATTCAACTAAAATAAAATATAAAAATAAATACAACTGACAAGGTAGCTAGAAGACCTTATTCCACCAAGGATTGTGGAAACTAGGGGTCATGGGTCAGAACCCAAATGTCACTGAGTTCTTGTACTATATAGGAATTTGAAAAAAATGAGTCGAGAGTGATTGGGATAGAGTTGTATGTAGCAAACCAAAGGAAAACATAGGAGGACCGAAAGCCACCAACCTGTCAAGCAGACGATTACGAATAGTTAAACGCTTAATTTTCATAGAGTTGTGCATCATACCAATTGTTGTAGGGGTGTACCTAAAACAGTAGTGAGAATAAGCATTAGTACAACAACAATAAGACAATTATACCAGAGAATTAGTATAAAACTCTATTAAGGAGAAAATATTTGAGCTACCTGTCGAGCCATAAGAACACATAACAGTTCTTCATCCCAATAAGGTAAATCACAGAGCACAAATTATGATAATAGGAAAAATATTCGAGGAAGAGAAATTAATCTAGAAGTGGTTTTTCTCATAAATTCTTAGGGAGAAACTCACCTAATACCATGGGAGGCGCCATTGCGGCGAGGAGATTAACAACCATGAAACCCTGGGGATATTTTTGTCAACAAGGAAAAATACCAAAATGGAAAATCAACCATGAGTCAATTTCAATTGACAAATAAAATGAAAGTTTAGTGAAGTTATGGACAGAGGATCAAAATTACCCTATCTCTCATGGAACAATCGCCAAGTCAAACTGTTATTGTGTAAACCTTTAACCCTTCATCAAAAGGGTGAAGGCAGGGTGAAGAATTGTAAAAAAGAAAAATATGAACTCTAAGCGTAGAGAAGGATCACCGCTCTGCAGCAGAAAGAGGGAATCCTTTCCCCACCCTCGAAAATGTACAACACAAGGAGAAAATGACAAACCACAATAGAGAAGGTACTCAAAATGATGTTAGGGTTTGGAGGGAGGATCTAGACCGTAGACTAAGCAGCGACAGATCTTTTCCGTTGAAGCCACCTCGACGAACTCAACTTTGGAGACGTGTGCCCATAAGACAGTTGCACAGGTTCCAACCATGTCGAATTGACAGGGGTCACACTTGGCATCGAAAAGTAATGGTGCACTATCCTGGCCTGTGTCATAGAGAATAGATGAGTACAAATATACATACACCAAAAACCCATAATCTTCAGACATGTGTAAAGAGTGTTGCCATCAAGTGGGGAAAGGCAAATGTAAAGGGGTGTATGGTAGTATATAATATGCAACATATAATATGGTAATATATAGTATGTAGTTTATAATATATTGCATGAACCTCTAGAGTTAACAACATTGAAACCCCTCTTCCCCCATAAGAAAGGATTACACTTGTGCATTACAGAAAAAACACATGTCAAGGATCTGTAATTAATAAATAAATATTTAGGTATAACAAGATTTAATTATGGGAGTGTCCCAAGATCTAAGTATAGTATAGTTTTGTTTAAGTACATGAATGGAAAAATATTTTTCTTTTTTATGTGAATTAGGTTCGTTACAAATGGTATCAGAGCACAGTTCTACTTTGGAGCTTGCAAAGGGGCATCTATGTTAAAGAAGACTATGCACAAAGAAAGAAAAATGTATATATGTCTAAAATAATAATACAACTATTCTTATCGAGTCTGAATTGTCGTGTAGGTAAAATATGAAGTTGGACAGTTATGGAAGGACCCCTGCCGCATAATTTGCGTGAAGAAGAATTATTCAAGGAACTGGGGGAAGGAGGCAGTGCTACTGATGTAACCTCTCAATTGATGGAAATGGTAAAGACCTTGCAACTCGAGTTGGTTCAACTCCGTAGGAGTAACGAAAAATTGCTAAGAGCCAGTGAAGAACATGAGAATTTAATCACAAAATGGATAGAGAAGTCTAGTCATAAAAGTGTAGACCATGAAGGTACGAGCAAGATAGGATCCGATAGGTCGGGAAGTGGAGGGGAATCTGATCCCAAATCACCAAGGGTGCATAAGAAATGAGGGAAAGCTGAATTACAAGGTGAATTTAGAAAGGTCAAGCCACCAATATTTGATGGCGAGGAGGAGGAGGATGGAGAGGCATGGTTGTTGAATATGACTAAATATTTTCAAGTATATGAATATGAAAGCAATCTGAAAGCAAGATTGGAAATTTATCGATTGTAGGGTAAAGCCACCCCATGGTGGGAAGAGAGAAAGAGTGTTCAAATGCTTGAAAGAAAAATAGTCTCATGGGAGGAA
The DNA here is from genome assembly GCA_000404065.3 of Pinus taeda. Lineage (NCBI taxonomy): Eukaryota > Viridiplantae > Streptophyta > Pinopsida > Pinales > Pinaceae > Pinus > Pinus taeda. The sequence goes on along the minus strand of APFE030615267.1, from coordinate 10,593 downwards.
TTTCAGAAGTAATTCAAGGCAAGGTTCTCGGGTGAGAGGTATTACGATGACAATGCTAAGGAGTTCCATGAGCTAAAGTTGGGACAACTGACTATGTATGAATTTGTAAACAAATTCACCAACTTCCTACGATATGTACCCTATTTGAAAGAAGAGAAAGCTAAAATTCAACGATTTCTGAACTGCTTTCTCATACAAGGTGAGAATTGGGTTTGATAACCCAAAGACCATGGACGAAGTGGTCATAAAGGCAAGGTTATATTATCAGTAGTTTAAAACTAAAAATGAAGGTGGTAAATTGTGGAGGACCAAAGAAGGTAGTAGAACTAGTGGGGGAGTTAAGAAGCAAAAACCACTCTACTTGAGGAATTTTGGTATAGATCATTAGAAAAGGAAAGGGTTTAGAGGAGAAGTACCCTTGCCAGCTCCATCCCACAGTGGTTCAAGAGTGACAAAACACAATAGCAAAAAGAATTGCACTACCAAAGAACGCTATGGTGCTGGGGATGTGGGGATTTGCATATGCTGAGGGACTACCCACACAACTCCCAGTCTATGCAAAACATTTAGGCAGTTTGAGAGGCCACTACAGTAAATGATGTTGCAAGGAACATACTGAGGATCAGTGCTGCCCTGGAAAACCGAAAAGATGAACATCAAGTCACTATGATGGAAATATAAGGTAAAATATTAAACCATAATGTGTCTATTTTAATAGATCCAGGGACTAATTTAAGCTATGTTAGCCCCCAAACTGTAGAAAAATGCAATCCGGAAACAAAAAAATTCAGAAATGCATGGCGAGTACAGCTAGCCACACGAATTAAGTGGAGAATAACTCAATATGTGAAATAGTGCCCCGTTGATTTTAATGGCTATTCCTCAAAGGTAGAATTAAATCTTCTTCAACTTGGGTCATATGACATATTAGTGGGAATGGACTAGTTATAATAGTAGACTTCTATTATAAATTGTTTGGGGAAACCAATGGCATGTATAGGAACGGATGGGGTCCCGATAATAATTAAGGGAGAAGCGAAACCGTTAATGGTTCGACAAATTGCAACCTTACAACTAAAAATAAGCACCAGAAAAGGTTGACAGTTGTATTTGGTTCAGGTTGAGGCTAGTTCCCAGTTGTCTGAATAAGATAAGTTGGAAACAATTCCAATTATCAAGGAATTCCTGGATGTTCTTCCAGAAGAAATTCCAGGATTACCCCCATCCAGAGATATAGACTTCACAATAAATCTAGTGCCTGGGGTTATTCCAGTGCCTAGGACTCCATATTGTATGAGTACTCCATAACTTTTCGAGTTAAAAATGCAGTTACATGAATTACTACACAAAGGATATATCACACCCATCGTTTCTCCTAGGGGGCACCAGTTCTATTTGTGAAAAAGAAGGATAGTACATACAGAATGTGTACAGATTATTGTCAACTAAACAAGTTAACGGTGAAAAACAGATACCCCCTACCAAGAATAGATGATCTATTTTATCAAGTTAGAGGGGCCTCAGTGTTTTCAAAATTTGACCTGAGAATGGGGTATCATCAATTGCAAATTAAAGAGGAAGATATTTGGAAGACAGATTTTCGAACATGGTAAGGGCACTACGAGTTCATGGTGCTACCATTCGGTCTCACCAATTCTCCTGCAACATTCATGTGTATGATTAACAGTGTGATGCACCGATATCTGGACCACTTTGTATTAGTCTTTATAGATGACATCCTGGTGTACTCCAAAAATAAGGAGGAACATCAAGAACATTTAAGGTTGGTACTGTAGACATTAAGAGAACGTAAACTGTATGCAAAAGGCAGTAAGTGGAAATTTTTAAAACTAAGATACATTACTTAGGACATGTTATATATAAAGAAGGGTTAGCGGTAGACCCCGAGATGATTACAGCCATTATGGAATGGTCAATACCAAAGGACGTATCTGCAGTTTGTTCTTTGTGGGAATTGTAGGATACTATCGAATTTGTGAAGGACTTCTCCAAGTTGGCATACCCCATCAACTGATTACAGAAAAAAGGAAAAAAAATTGAATGGACTGAAAAGTGTCACGAAAGCTTCAATAAACTTAAGAAAATGTTGACAATGACTCTTGTCTTACAGATAGCAGATCCAAATTAGGGTTTTGTAGTATGCACAGATGCATGCCTTGAAGTTTTAGGAGGAGTGTTGCTACAAAACAATGTTGTATTAGCCTATGAATCCCAAAACTTGAAGAAACACAAGTAAAATTATGTTGTGTATGACCTAGAACTTGCTACAGTAATGCATACGTTAAGAATGGGGAGAAATTATTTACTAGGTAAAAATATTGCTTTAATGACCGACCACACCAGTCTTAAATATTTTTTTAGTCTATCAGACCTAAATGCGAGACAGGCAAGATGGTAAACCTTTCTTAGTGAATTCGAATTTGAAATCAAGCATATTAAGGGGAAGGATAACAACATTTTGGATGCCTTAAGACGACATGCTCATGCTTCAGTTTCGCACATGGGAGTAAGTGTAAGAACGGATTTTGAAGAACAGGTAAGGTTAGTTGGTCAACTTGACCCACAATACCAAGAATTGCATAAACAAATACAAAAAGGTATGTGATCAATCCTCAAGGATTGATCACCTCCCATGGTAGATCGGTCATTCCTAATAGTACCCCTGTGAAACATATAATTTTGGATGAGAAACAAAAGGAGCCATATGCAGGCCCCCCAGGATACTAGAAAATGATAACTGCTTTACGGAAAAGAAAATTCTGGGTTGGAATGAAAAGGGAGGTGGATGATTACTTAGAAAGCTGCCTATAATGCCAACAAGTGAAAGTAGAACATCAGCATCTGGTAGGTCTGCTCAATTCATTACCTATTCCAGAGTGGAAGTGGGAAATGCTTTCCATGGATTTCATAACTGGATTACTAAGAACTCAATACCAGCAGGTAGTAGATGTACTGACAAAAGTAGTCCACTTTATTCCTATACAATCCACCTTTGGAACATCACAAATTGAAAATATCTTCATGAAAGATATTTCAGGTTACATGGTATACCAAAAATGATCGTATCAGATCGGGATGGAAAGTTTACTTCAAAATTTTGGAAATCATTTTTTGGGAATTTTGGTACCAAACTAAACTTCAGTATAGCATATCACTGGTAGACGAATGGAAAAATGGAAAGAACTAATTAGGTCCTGGAAGACCTGCTTAGAATGTATGTGACGGATAGACCTACAAAATGGGAGGACTATCTACATTTAGCCGATTTTTCCTATAACAATAGTTATCAGGCTTCCATTAAAATGAGCCCCTTTGAGGCTCTCTATGGAAGAAAATGTCATACCCCTCTTAGTTGGAGTCAACCAGAGGATAGGTTGATCCTTGGACTCGAGCTCTTTGGTGAAATGGAATGGACAATGTGAAAAATTCAGCAAAATATTAAAACTGCTCAAGATCATCAAAAAATCTATTTAGATAATAAAAGGACTTTCAAGGAATTTCAAATATGGGAACATGTGTATTTGAGAATCAAGCCTCGCAAGAGTACTTTTAGTACTAGCAATTGTGCTAAAGTAGCACCCTAGTACTATGGGCCATTTGAAGTACTAGATCGAATACGCCTAGTAGCATATCAATTTTCTCTACCTGCTCATTTGAAGTACTGGATTGAATAGGCCTAATAGCATATCAATTAACTCTACCTGCTCATTTGAAGTACTAGATTGAATAGGCCTAGTAGCATATCAATTAGCTCTACCTACTCATATTAAAGTAAATAACGTATTTCATGTGTCGTTAATAAAAAAATATCTGCATGATAACTCTGATGTAATTGATTGGCATCTTTTACAGGTGGAGCCCGAAGGAGATTTCTTGCCTGAACCACTCCACATTCTGGAACGGAGGGAAATCATATTGCGGAATTGGGTCATGTCTCAGGTTAAAGTGTAGTGGTGGTACTTTACTACTAAGGAAGCAACCTGGGAAAAATAATAGGTTATAAAGGCTACCTATCCTGAATTATTTCTTGATGAATAATAACACCAAGGATGGTGTTAAGTTTGGAGGGGGGATGATGTAACACCTCTCATTTCTTAGAACTTAATTAATTGTGTAATGGTTACGGATGTGACTATGCTAGTATGTGATAAACGTGTGTGTTTGGATGTTTAAGTTTGTATTAATAAAGTTATTGATTTTATGTTGGAAATTTCATTGGCTGAGGTCCATAGTAGAGGATGAAACTTGCTAGATATGAGAGGAATCAGATTTATCATCATCTATATATATATATATATATATTTATTATATATATATATATATATTATATATATATATATATATATATATATATATATTATATATATATATTGCCAACCCCATTGGGAGATAAAGACCGAGAATAAAAGCGCTGCAAGGAAAAGGTGGGCTTTTAGCTTTAAGGAAAAAAAATGGAAAAGCCTATGCTAAGGGGAAACAGAACCCCTGAAGGCACGACACTGCCAAGGGAAAAATTATGTGAACATGATAATATTAAATAAGAATTATCAAGGCTGAGTAGTGGTTACTCATGCCTAGAAAGTTATCATAGCTCGAGTGGAATCAGAGGATTCAAGGTTGGGAGGTCTGGTGTGGTCATCCACTGCTTTTCCGTTAGAGTGTATTGTTTAGAAATTATGAACTATAATCTGAATATTAGTTTGCATTATGTGCACGTTGAAGGTTAGATATCAACTATAGTTTAATTAATTTTATAAGTTGCAGAATTATCAAAAATATGTGGGTTGCATGCTAAACTTTTGATGCATAATTTTATAGATGGTTGGAGTGGGAGTATGTACATTTATAGCTTCCAATGAATGCATGCAAAAAAACTATGCTGATCAGTGTAGCTTAAATGGATAAGTGGTATGCATGTACGAAATTTTATGATTTCATATAGAAGAATTTGTGTATTCGTATTTTTGAATTTTTAACTGAAAGCATGCAGTTTATTAGGTACAAAGAATGCATGACAGACAAGTTCCAAGTGTGTTGAATAGGAATTATGTTCTTAAATTTATGACTACTTCTGAAAGAAGTGCATCTAGGTGGTTGGTTTACAACCCATTTCAGGACTCTCATGTGAGAGAAGGGGTTTGTATCATAGAACTATTTTTGCTATGAGGAAATATGCCTTTCTATTTTAATACTCATAAAAACCGAAAGGTAAACCTAAGGTACGTTATTTCTTACCTACATTCCTAGATTGTAGCAAATCTATTCCTATAAGTGCATTTTCTACTAAACTGTTTACAACATTTTGGGATGATTATTGTAGGCAAGATGGCATGCTAACACTTGAAATGGAAATACTATTCTACAATCTAATATTATGTGGCAGTTATGTGAAAGGCATAATATTGATTGCTTTCAGTAGATAAATGCATAAAGAGATTCAAACAATCTGTTGATTTATAGATGGAATCCTATTAGAAGAAAACAATACAAGTATTTTTGTATATGAAAGTAGAATTTAATTAAACATGGATGCATAGCATATAGTTGAAGTGTAATGAATCAAGAAGGGGCTACATAATTCACTTTTGAGAATCTCAGTAATAAGAAAACATGCACAACCTTGATGTAAATTGACTTCCTACTATATAATTCATATAGGTATGAAGCTATGTAAGCATAAAGTAATGAATTGGTACCTACAGCGATAAATCCCTAAAGTAGGCATAACCCATTCTATTCAATAGAGATTGCCCAGAAGAATAAAAGAAGGAAAAATAAATAGTGTGCAAAAATGTATTAATCAGGATTGCATTATTGATATTACATGAATGTTCTGTCATTATTTATGTATGAGCCAAAACTATGTACATAACCCAAGAATCCATGTAAAATGGAACAAAGAAAACGACGCCAATTGAGGTGTCAAGCAAACTGAAGCAAACTTCCATAACTTTAAAGAAATGTCCAAAGTTATACATTCATCATATCTTGATAGTTTCTCAGATGCCTGTTCTGAATTATGTCTAAGGTAACTAGAGGGTGAGACCAAACAACCACAATGAACCTCAAGAAAAGAAAAAAAACTCATATAGATGTGGCCTAGCCATGGTACATTCAACTTGAACAAAAGATAAAAATAAATACAACTGACAAGGTAGCTAGAAGATGTTCTTCCACCAAGGATTGTAGAAACCAGGGGTCATGGGTCGAAACCCAAATTTCACTGAGTTATTCTACTATACAGACATCCACAAATAGCAAGTCGTGAGTGATTGGGATAGAGCTGTATGAAGAAAACCCGAGGAAAACTCAAAAGGACTAAAAGCCACCAACCTGTCAAGCAAACTATTACGAATAGTTACACTTAATTTTCATAGAGTTGTGCATCATACCAATTATCTGGGGACGTACCTGAAACAATAGCGAGCATAACCATTAGTACAACAATAGGAAGACAAGTATACCTAAGAATTAGTATAAAACTCTATCAAAGAGAAAAGATTTGGGTTACCTGTCGAGCCATAAAAACCTAGAATTGTTCTCCATCCCTGCAAGGTAAATCACAGAGCACGAATTAAGATAATGAGACAAATATCGAAGGAAGAAAAATTAATCTAGAAGTGGGTTTTCTCATAAATTCTCAGGGAGAAGATCACCTAAGACAACGAGAGGTGCCATTGAGGTGAGGAGAGTAACATCCATGAAACCTTGGGGATCTTTCTATGAACAAGGAAAAATACCCAAATCAAAAAGTAACCATGAGTCAATTTCAATTGACAAATAAAATGAAAGTTTAGTGACGTTATAGACAAAGGATCAAAATTACCCTATCCCGCGTGGAACAGATGTGAAGTCGAAATGTTGTTGTGTAAACCTTGAACCCTTCATCAAAAGGCCAAAGTTAGAGTGAAGAACTGTAAAAAAGAAAATACGAGCCCTGAGCATAGAGAAGGATTGCCACTTTGTTGTATAGAGAGTGAACCCTTAGTCCCTCCTTGGCTCTATATGCCACAAGGAGAAAATGACATACCACAATGAAGAAGGTAGTCAAAATGATGTTAGGGTTTGTAGGGAGGATCTGGACTATAGATTGAGCAATGACAAATCTTGGCCCTTGAAACCACCTTGATGAACTCAACTCTGCAGATGTGTGCCCATAGGATGCATAGGTTCCAACCATGTCAAATTGATAGGGGTCACACCTAGCATCGCAATGTAATGGTGTATTGTCCTAGCCTGTGTCACAGGGAAGAGACGAGTACAACTATACATACACCAAAAACCCATAACCTTTAGACATGTGTAAAGAGCACTGCCACCAAGTGTGAAAAGGAAAATGTAAAGGGGTGTAGGGTAGTGTATAATATGCAAAATATGATATGGTAATATATAGTATGTAGCGTATAATATATTGCATGAACCTCTAGAGTTAACAACATTGAAACCCCTTTCCCCATAAACAAGGATTACACTTGCATATTAGAGAAAAAAACACATGTCAAGGATATCACCATTTAGCATAATTAATAAATAAAAATTTATGTATAAGAAGATTTCATTATGGGAGTGTACCAAGATCTAAGTATACTATAGATTTGTATAATTGCAGGAATGGAATTTTTTTTATTTTTATTTTTTTTAATTTTTAAGTTTTAGATTTTTAATTTTTCTTTTTAGGTTCATTAGACTGAAAGATTTTGGCCCTAGGATTGCACCACTTAAACTCATACTGCCTCCTTGATTTACGTCGCTTGAAGGAAGGAAGTGGTTCAATGAATCTTAACTAAAATTATGTCGATAACAAGGTCATACATATCATTTTTGCATTTATCTCATTTCCCATCTTCTTGATGAGAATTTTGGTACCATAAATGAGTGATCTGGAAAGGTTTTCATGAAACCGACGATGTACTGGAATTCGCTCCTTGCTTGATCTTTCACCTTCTTATTTTTAGCCATTTTAAGTGCAATCGGTTGTATTCACGGCTTTTAGCATAATACTGAAGTAATATGGATTCACGTCAATTGTTCGTTGGCCCTCTCTATTGGAAAACATTATTTAAACCTGCAAAGTTTCAATAGTTTGACGACTTTTAAGTTGAAAAATAAAAGTTCATAAAGGGAAGAATTTCCTGCGGTTTTCTGCATTTAAAGCCCAAAAAAGTCGACCAAAGTTAGAATGTGCATGTAAGTTCTGAATTTAGAGGTAAGAAGTTTGTACTTTAAACATTCTTTAGTGCAGGCAAAATAACTATGGATGTTGATCAAACTTTTTGCATATTTTTATAGCTCGTTTCAAGGTAGTTGAAAATTCTATCTATTTAATGTAGGAATTTGGAGGACTTCTCTAAATTAAGACGATTGAAATAGTCTTCTTTTAAGGTTCAATTCAGAGATACGTAATGCAAAAACTGGAGGGAGTTTTCTAAAGTCTAAGGTCTACCTTAAAAAGCTTCCTCTTTCAGGACCTCAAATCAAAGGTAAGATGTTGTGTTGAACTAAATTTCAGTTTATGTGAAAGAAATACATAGATAAAGATATAACCTTACTGTACCTTGGAACTAAAGTTCATAGTGAACACAATTTTTTTCTTTTTACTTAAAGATCGGATTCTACTGCACCCAAATTTCAGTGTTAGAACTCAAAAGTTTAATATGAGATGAAATTTGGCACTCAGCCTGGTACCAACTTGTTGTTAACCACAATATTTTTATTGTTATTTCTATCATACGTTGGTTCATTGGAAATATTAATATTTATTCTGACTGCACTAACAAGGTATTATTATTAATAAGAATCTCGATATTAAATAAATATATTAGCATTTTCAATGACTACAAAACATTGATGCTACTACAAAACATTGAGTCTTGGATATATATATATATATCTTCGCATTTTGAACAGTCTCGCATTTGAACAAGTCTTCGGTGATATATCTTCGCATTTGAACAGTCTTGGCATATATACAAACAGCCTTCGGTGAACAGTCTTGGATATATATATATCTTCGCATTTGAACAAAGTCTTCGGTGATATATCTTCGCATTTGAACAGTCTTGGCATATATACAAACAGCCTTCGCATTCGGTGAACAGTCTTGGATATATATATATCTTCGCATTTTGAACAGTCTTCGCATTTGAACAAGTCTTCGGTGATATATCTTCACATTTGAACAGCCTTGGCATATATACAAACAGCCTTCGGTGAACAGTCTTGGATATATATATATATCTTCGCATTTGAACAAAGTCTTCGGTGATATATCTTCGCATTTGAACAAGTCTTCGGTGATATATCTTCGCATTTGAACAGTCTTGGCATATATACAAACAGACTTCGCATTCGGTGAACAGTCTTGGATATATATATATCTTCGCATTTGAACAGTCTTGGCATATATACAAACAGCCTTCGCATTCGGTGAACAGTCTTGGATATATATATATCTTCGCATTTTGAACGCATTTGAACAAGTCTTCGGTGATATATCTTCGCATTTGAACAGTCTTGGCATCTATACAAACAGCCTTCGCATTCGGTGAACAGTCTTACAAACACTTTCGTATATATAAACTCGCAGATCTCGGTTTAAGGCAAAGACCTCTCATATATACACTCGGTGAACAGTCCTCGATCTCGGTTTAAGGCACAGATCTCTCATATATACACTCGGTGAACAGTCTTCGATCTCGCATATATACACTCGGCATTTGAACTCGGTTTAAGGCGCAGATCTCGAATATATACACTCAGCATTTGAACTTGATTTAAGGCGCAGATCTTGCATATATTAACTCGGCATTTGATCTCTGTTTAAGGCACAGATCTCGCATATATTAACTCGGCATTTGAACTCGGTTTAAGGCGCAGATCATTATCATTTGAACTCGGTCCAGATCACTATCTTAACTAAGCAGTCTCGGAAGATATATAAACAGTTTCATCTCGGCAATATATAAGCAGTGTCTTGGTTTTAAAGCTCGCAATCCAAAGCTTGGAGATCTTGGCTCGCACATCAGGATCGGATATCAGGTGCACACATTCCTTATCTTTTCTTTTTTAATACATATTTGCTCATATAATTTCAAGTATGAATACTTCACCACAGTTACCAAAGATTACCAAGGGCAGACCTAACACAGTTACTCTACAAGGCCTCTATGAGTATATAGAGTCTTTAGAGAAACGCAGAGAAGAAAGAGAAGCTAAGTTACAAAAAGAGTTAGAAGCCGTGCTGGAAAACAAATTTGCATCACTTGAAAACACTATCCAGAAACAAATAGAAAATAAAATAGAACTACTAGAGAATAAAATGGAGGCAATGGAGACTAGATTGCATATTATAAAAAAACAAAGCCAAGATACTAACCAACCATCCCAGCAAGGAGACGCTGATACCCTAGAGGGTCTTAAAATGAAAGACATGATTAAAGAATTAGAAGAAAAAGTTAATAGTCGCCTCACCCTAAATAATGTGGTAGATAAGTTAGATATTAAACCAATTAAAGACGAAATGAAAAAATTAATAGAATTAGACCACGAACGTAACAAAAGGACCTTAAACCT
>APFE030615260.1:20239-49796 GCA_000404065.3 Pinus taeda | reverse complement strand
ATAATATTTTCAAAAGAAAGAATCAAAGCATATTGTAACACCTCACCTGTCACATTTGCTTCATGATTGTTTTCTTGTTGTGCATCTCCTTCTTTTCCCTTACGAGATCTACAGTCTTTCTTTAGATGTCCTTTCTTTCCACATTTCCAGCACACTATCCCCGATATGAACTTGGATATACCTTTCCTTGATTTCCTACGATATCTTGAGCTTTTTCCTCTTTCCATTTTTATTCCCCTAGACTCTGCACTCAAAGCATTACCCGATGTCTCACTAGAGCTTTTCTGTCGCATTTCCTTTCTAAGGATAACACTAACAACATCATCAAACTTTAAAGTACTAGATCCAGAAACAGAGTTACTAATGGCCATTACTAAACCATTCCAACTTTATGGTAATGAGCACAAGAATAACAGAGCTCTAACTTCATCATCAAAGTTTACCCCTACAGAACATAACTGACTTGTAACAATATTAAAATCATTTAAATGGTCTGCAACAGATCCACCTTCTGACATCTTCATATTAAATAACCATTTCATAAGAAATACCTTGTTTGAGGCCAAGGTTTTTTCTTATAGTTTCTCTAATGCCTTAATCAAACCCTCTGCCATTGTTTCCTTCAAAATGTTGAATGCGACCGATGCTGCGAGGCACACCCGTACTGTTCCGAGTGCCTTTCTATTGAGGAGGTTCCATTCTTCATCTATCATACCCGAAGGCATCTTTGTTTTTACGCCCAATGGTAGGTATAGATCTTTCTGATACAGATAATCTTCCATCTACATCTTCCAAAATGAGAAGTTTTGGCCATTAAATTTATCAACCCTAAACTAACCATCTTCCGCCATTTCTCCCACTCAAACTAGGAACCCTTCTTTCCTACGAGTTTATCAGCCAAATAGACCTTCGGCTCTGATACCAGTTAGAAAATTATATATTACGGAGCAATGGAACACATAAAATATTGCAGAAATATAAACACATTTAACACATAAAACAAGTGAGACACAAATATACGTGGTTCACCCAGTTTGGGCTACGTCCACCCCAAACAGCCATTCCTTCCTTTCTATTATCCAACAAAATGAAGATATACAACCTACAGTAGATCCGCTATAATATACTCTATTTTCTCTCATAGTCTCACCTCTCTGCTTCTCACTCGGAGAATACACATCTATTCCACAGCCTCAAATACAATGCCCTCATACAAAGAGAGGGGTTTCCTTCTAGGGCAAAAAACCCTAAACTAAACATAAGTTCTACCATCAGATCATCCACCTAATGAACAAACCAGATTGACTAGAAATTACTATACTTTTACAAGGAAATTTTACATTTGTTTTTAGCTTTGGGGGCGCCCGCTAGGGGACCGCTGGCCCCGGGACCCCTTAGTTGGGGGGGGATCAGCCCCCCTGAACCCCCGCGGGGGGAACAAGTCCCCCCCGCACCCCCCCATGTGGAGGGGTGTACAAACTTCCTAGGGTATACATACGGCTGAAACAAAGACCTCTGAAAAATCATGCTCCACACTCAACATGTATTGTATAAACAGAACTTACACTTCTTAATATAACAAGAGCCAACACGTTTCATGCATATGTTGTATTGTATTCTATGCTATTTGGTTTACTCTAAATGATATATGTATCTATTTACTTATGCATGCATGTATAGCTATCTGTGTATGTATGTATGAATCTTTTTGAAATGTGTTGTTGGTTTAACCATCACTTTGGATTGCTTGCTAACATGCCTTCCATGTTGTGATGTATCGTTTCTCATGTGTTCCCTTCTTAACTGCGTTTTATCACAGGTTTCTAAGGGGCACGCTCATCTCAATCCATGTGTGTTAGAAACCTCTCATGCACCTTCCTTGGCTCGCTGCAGCCGTCACACCCTTTCTACCAACAGAGTTATCTTACTTGCCTCTGTGTGAAATCGTGGTCAAGGCATTACCATATGATCCACTGTTGGGACTCCTACATCAAATGGTTTGAGGTCTAATTGGGACTTCTTACTGGGCAGATCCCCTGACATGTTGGCGGGTCCAGCACCGTAAAAAAACACAAGATAACTCTTGAATTGACCTTGCAACATTGTTGGTTTTGCCTCCAGAAATTGCGCAATCCTGGAAGGTAGGCCAGCCTTGCCTCAAGAAACTGTGCAATTCTCCTTGGAAGGCCAACCTTGATCATGAAAACTGCACAATTTTGGATGGTAGCCCAACCTTGACAATGGAAATTACGTAAAGTATCCCTTAAGTTCAGAAAACGCGTAATGCACTAAGTCAAGAAGTTTCTTAGTCCTTAGGAATTGCACAATCCTTCTTGGAAGTGTGCATGCAATTTTCTCGAAAAAAAAATCCCTAGAAAATAGGGATTCACTAATTAGTTTCCCGAAGATGGCACACTTACTATTTTTGGAACTTTCCGCCAAGTGTCACTTTTTCCTTGATTTAAGGCATGCACGTCGCAAACCCTAATCAGTCTAGATCTATATAACGGACACCCCTAGAGTTCATTTGTAGATTTTATCTTAGAGCTCTAGCATTCCCAAGGAGATCAAGGAGCCTTCGGTGGAGTTTGCAACACATTTTTTGGGTGAGTTTTGCTTTTGTTGTCTTTTGTCACTTTTTCCATCACTTTTTGTGAGTTTAGTTTTGGTTGTTTCTTTTCATGGTTGCTGTTCTTTTAGTGCATAGAAGCTTTTACAAGTGTTGGTTCAGTCTGTCATTTTCCTTTTACAAGCATCACATTAGTTTTCTTGTTTTTTCCCATTAGTGATCATCATTTCGGCGACTCTCCATGCATGTTTGTTTTTCCTTTTGGATGTTGATCTTTCGCACCTATTTCGCATTTATCTATCCATACTTATTCATATCTACACTTCAACTTGCACCATCACTCATATATACTTGTTTCCCGCACTCTTATCGGGCATATCTTCTCATCCCTTGGTAAGTGTTTTCCTTGTCTAGGTGGGAATTACACAAGCCCAAGGCTCAAGCTCTTAGATTAGCTTCTGAGATTGCGCAATGTGTAGTAGATGGATGGCCCAACTGCACATTGCATATTTCTAGGGCTTAAGCCCATCCCTTGGCCACTGAGGATGAACAATGCGTAGTCTCTACCTTAGTATGCCCACGGAGAACTACCCATTGCACAGTCTCTAGCCTCAGGCTGCATCACTGGCTATTGAGACTGTGCAGTATGCAGTTCAAGCAGCCAATTTCCCTCCTTCACCTAAAAAATTACATAATTTTCCTCATCAGTCCATGTGGTTTTTGCTTGATCTTGCCTTGTAAGTTGATTTGCTAAATCTAATTTATGTCTGCCATGAGTGGTTTTTCCTCCCAGGTGTATTGTAGGTGTTGATAATTTCTCTTCATCAATCACTCACATGATGGAACCAAATAGATATAATTCAAAGGATATCATAGAGATCAGTATTGTGGAGGAAGTTAAGAGTATGCCAGTTTACTTTTTAGATATCACATGGTAGAAGGTGAATAAATTTTTCTTAGCAAGAAACTTCAAAGAAGATCTGGAAGACCGACATGTGTATGTCAATTTCCAATGGTCATGTCCACATAGGATTTCATGCAGATATCCAGATTTTCCATGCGCAGACATTGTCAGTTGGATACTATCCCATACAGATCCAAAGATGACAACTCTTAATAGTGTCAATGTACATAGGCTTGCTTCTTTTCAGGCAGCATAATATCATCTCATGTACCATTTTCTTGAGCTAGAACTGCTCATGGGTTCATACTTCTGTGAAAAAACCAGCTACTTGAGCACCAAGAATATTATTAAAGGATGGGTGAAAGAGCCAACAAATTTTCTTCATACACCCACCAACACCTATAAGATAAAATCTCTTAGGAGTTCCTATCAACTCTTGATAGTTTTATGTTGCAGAATCTATAGTTAAAAGAGCACCAAGACCTTTCATTAAGGGTGGGGATTCTTAATGAACCAGGTTATGAATGAAGGTAAACCATTCAACTAGTCATATTTGTTGGCTCAACAACTGTGGATCCATGTATATGATTCCCTTATTCCCCCCCAAGAGTAGGCAAGCCATATTTTACATGTCCACCTATCTACTAGATGCAATCTGTGCACATAATTCATTCCCTGGCATGAATTGGACTTGGACACCATCGGAGCCTATCGTGTATGTTTATTGCAAGATGATTTCGGAGTGTAGCCAAAGATCATTAATGGATAATCTAACTGATCACTTCCTCATTATGTTGTACAAGTTGTTCTTTGAGAAAGATCCACCTTGCATGTCACTTGGGGAAATGGAAGCACTGTTGGAGATAGTGGATTAGTTTGCCTCACCGGATGACACTTTCCTCAAGGTGTTTAGTGGATAGAAGTCTCAGTATCTTTTATCGAGGTATGCCAATGATAATTTAGTCATGCAATAAGTTATGTATCATCTCTCCATAGGGTTGTCAGCAGCTTTGTACATGAAGAATAAATCACCTTGTTCAACTCTTCCTATTCAAATTAGATTGTACAAGATCAAGAATCTGAAAGTTGTGGATATCAAAGAAAGGTGATAGAAAAGTTTGCATTCGGTACTATGGAATTCAATCTGTACGATCCCTGGAATGTTTGCAAAGACCACTGTGAGAGGATACTTTTCTAGTGGCTATGTGGGACCTTTCACTAGACAAAGAAGAAACCATGGAAGAATGGTTACAATGACTCCAAGTCCCGCAAGCTAGCCAGTTTTGCAAGAAATTCACAGGTTTATCCGCAGAAGGAAATCACTTTAGAGGTAGCACCAACAAAAGAGTGCAACCCAGTGTGCAAGAAGGGAAATAGGAAATTTGTGCATAGTCTAGGGGGAGAGAAAAGCCACAAGATGAAATAAGATCCAGTCATATTGAAAGCGGCCATAGTAGTGGAGAAGAAGAGGAAATAGAGGGTGTAGGTAAAAGAATAGAAGAAAAGGGAAGAAAAAGAGAAAAAGGGATTGAAGGAAGAAAGGAAAAATAAAGAAGAAGAATAAAGGAAAAAAGTAATAGTAGAAGAAATAACACAAAGACAAGTCTAGGAAAAAGGGTAGAATCAACAGCTAGAGGAGGAGAGAAAATAGATGTAGGATAAAGAGCTCACCAAAGAGATAGAGGAGTTGATAAAAATCCAAGACATGGAGGAGGAATTAGGGAAGTAGTATCAAGATTTTGACCTAATTCCAAGTACACAATAGGTCACCATTTAGTATCCCCATCCTCTCGTAGAGAAAGCTCCAAGTGAGGAAGAGGAAATTATTCCTCTTAATGATGGTCTGGTTATGGACATGTAAAATATAAATTATGAAGAGATTCAAAAACAAATTGTACAAGTGAGGAAGAAACATATCCAGATGACCTCGTATCTCCTACATTCATTAGGGAAAGGGTGATCGTGACAGACACTAGAATAAATCCATGTTCCATTGTCACAACCAACTTTGCCTTCACCGGTGCTACAAAGTCAAACACATACTATTTGATGGATGAGAACAAATAATTGGAAAAGAGCTTGCAGGCTTCTAGGAAAGAGGTTGAACAACTCTAAGAAGAGTTACAAAACGCATCTCCCGCACAGGTCTATCTGGAAGAACTGAAGGCAACAATACTCGTGAAGTATCAACACTGGGAGAGACCATGTTGTGTCTTGATGAGGATCTTGTTATTGTGTGTAAGGAAGTTGTCCACTTGGATGGGTTGCAGTAGAAGTGTAAATATTATGTCAAAACTCTCAATGCTATGCAATCAACTATTGCTGCGGTGCATGAATGGTCAATGCAATACAAAGGGGCACCACTTGAATTGGGAAAGAAGACAAGTAAAGAGGAAGAGCTGGAGAAGGAAAATGTTCAAAGGCTCATCCAGAATAATAAACAAATTTCCTTGTTCATTGCAAACACTTGGGCCTCATATGCATGATTGTACATCAACTTGGACTTCTTGGTGAAAGCACACAAAATCCCATCAGTCGTCTCACTCGTGGATTTCAAGCACAGGAATCAGGTCAGATAGGAGATTGAAGAACTTGGAACAGTTGAGACAGATAAGAATCAAGGAAAATATTGAAGTAAACATAAAGAATAGGTAGAAGTACATTGGTGGGCCTATTCAAATTAGCACATTGGTGCTCCTGCTCAAGAAGTAAACACAAACCGCTTCCAAGTTAGTGTACATAGATTCCATGGAGGCTAGAGTTTGCATCCATCCTGACACCGTCACACAGTTTGGGGATGTAATTGTGTAGTACAAATATTAGCACCATTACGTCACTGAGAAACATCAAGTGGAAGTTGCTGAGCTAGAGTTTCCCCAAACTAAAGCTTCACTATTTTGTCTTATTAGGTTGTCTAGTTGGCTCTACCCAATTTTGTCTTATATGGGTATGAATGTATTATAATATTATTTTGTAATTAATTTGTAAGTGGAATTCCTAGTGTCAATATTAGAATGTGAAGAATCATGATGTAATGAATGAAAATATTCATTTTGTAAATAAGTTGAAGAGTCATGAGGGAAGTACAAGAGTCAAAAGGGGAAGTGAATAGTCACCCCTTTTGTTATAAATAGACCCTCATAACTCATGTTAAGGGCTTTTGGGGAGCCAAGATTTTGCCTAGGCTTTAGCTTACAATAAGGAGCTTGGGAGTTTGTGAGAGCCTTGGCTTCTCCATAGCATAGAGGGAGTATCTTTATTTGGAGGAGTAGGTGTTGAATTCATGTTACACTATTAGGGATATTGGTTCGTCAATGGTATATGTATGATTGGAAATTTCACTTAATAAAAGCTTAGAGCCAACACGTTTTGATGCATATGTTATGAATATAGTAGGACTATTCTTGTTATGTTTGCAATGTATGTGATTTAACTTACACTTATGCTTATGAAATATTTCATTTGCATTGGTATGAATCTTGTTGAATACATGTTGTTGTATAATTCCATCATTGTTAACTTGTGAATTATTTCGCAGGATTAGCTTGTGATGTCTTTATGCTCATGTGTTCCTTCCAAGTTGCATACTATTACAGGATTCTAAGGGACTCACTCATTTTCCCTTCATGTGTTAGAACCTTCATGCATTACACTTGACTATCTGTAGAGTCACACACTTGTTCCCACCAAAGTCGCCATACACCACTCTATGTCTTATTGTAGCCAATGCACATCATTAAAACCCATTGCATCAACAATCGAGTTGTATTACGGATGAGACTCCTACACAAAACAATGTGAGGTCTAATTAGGACTTCATATTGGGGGAGATCCCTTGAATGTTGGTAGATCCAACACCATAAACAACTCCCAAGACCAAATCAGCTAGCCAAGGAAATGTTGGCCTAGAGATGGCTAATGGAGCCTCTTAGAAAGGCTATATAAATATGGATCTTTGACCTATTGAGAGACACATCAATATTTTGAAAGTTTGTAATTTGTCTTCTAATGTTCACACGTGTGAATAACCTAGGGTTTCCTTAGGTCCAAAATTGCAAGAAGTTGTGCAGGTTGCCTTGGTGAGCACGAAAGGGTAGAAGAGCCCTCATATTGAAGAGATATTGTTTCGCTGCCCTTGGAGATCTTATTTCACTGCACTTGGAGGACTGGACAATCTCATCATGCAACATATACCATGAACCACAGTTCTCTTGCTATCATCGTGTATCAAAACAAACATTGTCCCAAACTGGGCGAGAAACTCAAAAGTTCAACATAATTGGTGTTGCTCCTATGGCTTATTTGAATCAAGATGATCATGTCTATTGGGAAATGTAACTAGTTTTGGTCTTCAAAATTGTCATTTGTCTCATGTCATGATGTAATCATTATATATTGATCAAAGTAAGAAATAAATTTGTAAAAAGAAAATTTTATAAAGCATGGGTTTCATGCTTGAGTCTTTGGTTAATAGGTTATACATCCATTTCATGCCTATATGATTGTCTTGAGTCAAAAATTCATTGTCATTATTTACAGACCTATTTGGGCACTTGTATCAAAGAAAGAAAATCTTTTTGTATTTTGGAAAAATGTTTATAGTGCTCCCAAGAAGAGGTAAAGTAACTAGCTGAAGTTGGCCTCACATTGGGTTTAAAGAGCCCCTGAAAGGATATATAAAGTAGAAATCATACCTCCTTTGATATACATCACATATTCACTTCATTTCAAAGAAAGTTTGCAGATAATAAGAAATGTGAAGTACAAAAGAAGGAGAGACAAGTTTAGTTGAGGAGAAATCTGCCCTAGAAGACATTGATGGTCTGCATTATAAAATTTTCCTATTGGAAGTTGTAATTAGTATTGGTCTTCATAATTCTATTTGGCTCATAAAGTGATATATCTCTTATGTACTTATCAAAAAAAATAAAAAAAATTATTGTAAAATAAAATATATTTATTAAAGCATGGGTTTCATGATGAAAGTTTTTGGTTCCTAGGCCTAAACACCCATTAAGTGCTCTACGGTTTTTGTCTTCACTAAAAGTTTATGTCATGATGGAATAGACCTGATTGGGATCTTCTATCAAGAAATAAAATGTTATTTTGATTTTTAGAAAAGTCTAGAAAGACCCCATGACCAAGTCAGTCATCCATGATAAAATCGGCCTAGAGAGGCCCACTCTAGCACTTGTGAAGACTTAAATAAGAGGACTTCGAAGTCCTCTAGTGACACACATATTGACATTTGATTTTCCAAATAAAATTAGTGTGAGGAGGCTAGAAGACAAGAAATCACCCTAGAAAAGTAAAGAAGAATATCAACAAAATAAAGAATTTTGATCTCCTACTATTATTAGCCCACTTGTGTGAGTTTCTATGATTCTTGGGTCACTGCAGGTTCGAGTTTTTGGAAGCTGAAGTTGTAGACCTAATTGATGAAGCCAAAATTGATGAAGATCTGGTACCAGTGTTGAGAAAGGAAACAAAAAATTTCATTTTAATTTGTCCTTGAATTAAAATGAGAATTAAAATCGAATTCTATTCTCATAGCAACTTGTAAATAGTTAATTAAGTTATTAACTTAATTATCTTAGGAATTTCAAGTTGGAAGTATTTTTGTAGTCGTTTATATGTTCTCCTTAAGTTTTAGGGGTCCAATATGAGTTTAAATTGAGTTGGAAATTAGATCACTTAGTTTACTGAGTTAAGTTCAGTTAAATTAGTTCCAAACTGTTTGTGGAACTAATAGACGACTAATAGTTGGTTGGTGCACTAGTGCATCCACTAGTGCTACTCTAGTTAACTGAAGATTCCCTCATGAGAAACTCATGCATGTCGTTAAGAGAAATACCCAGTTGAGACTAGAGTGTAGGGACAATGTATTATTAGTTATGTGATTTACTGAGTTGTAAATATCATGCATGTAATCAGAGAATGACCTATGTTTGGATTGCACATTTTTGGAAGCATGAATCCCCTTTAAATACGGGTTATTCATCCTAGGAATTACACAAGAGATTAGGGGCTTGGAGAGTTGCTGAATAGGCTAAGGATTTGGCTTGAGGTAGCTTGTGAGCTGAGAGAGTTGAGCATACTTGTGCCAAATTATTCTAGTGAGAAGAACCTTTGTATCTTCACTCATATTTCTGATTTAATGTAATATAAATAGGCCATTGATTTATCTCGAGCCTCCATGGCAAGGAAACTTCCTATGCTATGTGGAGAACATTCAAGAACTTGTATTAGAACAATAGTGACCAAAGGAAATTGGCACTAAAGGATAGAATTTGAAAAATAAAAATGGAGAAAGGCGAGATGATTCCAAGATACTTGACCAAGTTCACTCAGTGTCATGATGAACTTGGAAGTTTTCAAATCATAGTTTTTGAGGGTGATATGGTGAGTCTTGCTCTTCTAGGACTCCCAAAGAGTTGGCATAGTTATTAGGAGTCTATCAATGGTCGAGAGAAGCTATCGGATTGGGAATGACCATGGTCAGATTTGATGCAGGAGGAGATCAGAAGGAACATCAAAGATGGCTATTCATCAAAGACTGATGATGAAGAGAATTGTGCCTTAGTGATTAAGGCGAAGAAGGGGAAAGGAAAAGCTTCCCATTCCAAATCGGATTCTTATAATGGAGGTAAGAAGAAAGAAATGATGAAAGTTAAGTTCTTTGATTTTCATGAGCTGGGCCATTTTGCTACAAATTTTCCACTCAAGAAGTCCAAGAAGAAGTCCTCAGGAGGAGCGGCGGGTGAGGCTTTGGCCTCTCAATTCGAATTGGACTTTTTCCTCATTGCATGCATGGTGTCATCAATGATGGGAAGCGTATGGTACTTAAATAGTGGAGCTTCATTCCACATGATTGGTGCAAAGAGTTATTCAGTGACCTGGAGGAGAAAGATCTCCATATGCATATCGAGATGGGTGACGACGAGAAGTATGGTGTTACTAGATTGGGCATGATTACTTTTAAGAGGGAGAATGGGGCTCTACTCACCTTGAATAATGTTATGTATGTGCCCGGGATAAAGAAGAACTTGGTATCCATTTCCAAGCTTGAGGATTGGGGCTATGATGTGATCTTATTGAAAGGAAAGGTGTTCCTTCGACACATAGCCACGGGTCAAGTAAAGAAGATAGGATTTGGGTTAAGAATCTATATATTTTGGAGGTAGTGGAGTGTGTTGCTTTGAGCGCAAAAGTAGAAAGGGTGCAGGGCCAAGATGTTGGCAAGTTATGGTACATGCAATTGTGCCACTTGCATCATGGGGCTTTGAATATATTGCAATAGATTTTTATCGGTCTTCCCAAAGGTACGCTTGACCAAGTTGATACATGGAAGGGTTGTAATTTGGGAAAATACAGCAAGTATTCCTTTCACAACAGAAACAATCACTCAGATTTTATTTCAGAGCGAATCCATTCAGATGTGTGTGGACCATTCTTGACAGCATCCACGACCAAACACAGGTATTATGTTATATTTGTTGATGACTATTATCGTAAATGTTGGATATTTTTCATGCAGAAAAAGGATCAAAATTTCAAAAAGTTTTTTGAGTTTAAAGCATTGGTGGAGAAAGTGTCAGATAAGAAGGCTAAATCTCTACAGAGTGATAATGGTGGTGAGTATGTCTCAAATGAGTTTAAGAACTTATGTGCAGAAGAAGGGATTAAACAGGAGTTGACAACACCCCATAACCCTCAACAGAACGAGATGGCTAAGAGGAAGAACATAAGCATAGTAGGGTTAGTAATGACGATGTTGCATGATCAAGGCCTACCACTACACTTGTGGGCTGAGGCATGCAACACAACAGTTTATGTTCAGAACCGTATCCCACATCGAATACTTGAGACGAAGACACCATAGGAGGCATATTCTTGTAAGAGGCCAGATGTTGGTCACTTTAGGATTTTTGGGTCATCGGTATATTATCATGTGACGAAAGATGCATGGAAGAAGCTTGAGCTGACAACAGAGTTGGGGATATTTGTGGGGTACACGAATACACCTCACAAATATCGAGTGTACTTGCCCATCAACAGGATGAGATTGGTTCACATGGATGTCAGATTCGATAAGGAGAAGGCCATGTGAGTTTCCCTTGAGAGGGAGCTTGAGCTATATTGAGATGAGGAGCTGTTAGCTCCTAAGATTGAGGAGCCTCAGATTGATGTGGAGTATCCACATGCAGTGGATCGAGGAGTGGAGACATCCACTCAGGTAGAGTCTTCCAGAGAGGGAAGAAAGTGCACCACAGAGGCTGACAGATTGTTGTATGATGCACAGGATAATGTGGGAGAACCCACTTTTGAGTGCAAGTAGAGGCGGTCACATGAGAGGTACACTAGATACATGGCTCTTATGGGTGAATGTGTTGTGACAGAGCCATCTTCCTTTAAGGAAGCAGTGCAACAGTCGGTTTGGGTTGATGCCATGGTGGAGGAGTATGATTCCATACTTCGTAACAATGTTTGGGATGTGGTCCCAAGACCAGAGGACAAGTCAATGGTGAGACCTTGTTGGCTTTACAAGGTAAAGCAAGCTAAAAATGGTAGTGTGGAGAAGCATAAGACTAGATTTGTGGCCCATGGATTTTCACAGGTAGAGGGGATTGACTATGATAAGGCCTTTGCTCCTATCGCAAGGTACTCGTTAATCAAATCTATATTAACACTATCAGCACAGATGGGTTGGAAGATACATCAAATAGATGTGAAGACAACCTTCCTTAATGGCATGATTGAGGAAGAGGTGCACATAGAGCGGCCTGAAGGTTTTGAAACCTTCGACCTTGAGTTGCAAGTGTGTCGGCTCAAGAGAGAATTGTATGTGCTCAAGCAAGAACCTCGTGCTTGGTACACTAGGATAGGTATCTACTTCACCGGGTTGAGCTTCACGAAGAGTGAAGCGGATGTGAACCTATACCATATAGTGGTGGAAGGTAAATTGTTGATCCTTGTACTTTATGTTGATGATCTCATACTACCAGGTGATGATCAATTGATCAAGTCTTGCAAGTTGGACATTGCAAGAGAGTTTGAGATGAAGGACATGGGGCTCATACATTAATTTCTTGGCATGGAGGTATGGCAGGGAGATGGGGAGTTGTTTGTGTCTCAGGGTAAGTATGCCAATGAGATACTCAGGAGATTCTTCATGGAGAGCAAAAAACCCATGGAGACTCCTCTAGCAGGTAGTTGGAGGAAGGAGGATGCTACTTTAGGGGAGGTAGCGGAAGCTACTATTTACAGGCAACTTGTGGGTTCACTCATGTACTTGGTGAATACACGACCATATATGTGCTATGGATTTAACCAACTTAGTCAAGTGATGGTTAGGCCTACCAAGCTATATTGGAAGGCGGAAAATCATGTATTGAGATACCTTAGGGGCATTTCTCAGTGTGGATTATGGTACAGGAAAACAGTGTGAGTGAAGCTTCAAGGCTTCACCAATGCAGATTGGGCAGGGAGTCCATCTGACCAGAAGAGCACATCAAGAGGGATCTTCATTATTGGTTCAATGATAGTTCCTTGGTACAACTGGAAACAAAGATCGGTTGCACCCAGTTCAGTAGAGGCAGAGTACATGGTTGCGATTCAGGCAGCATGTTAGGCCATTTGGATGAGGAAGATATTGGTTGGTTTGTTTTGTCAACAGATGGATCGGTCCAAGCATATTGATATCCAATATCATCATCTCAAAGATTGTGTATTAAGGTAGATTATGTTGTTAGAGTACATTCCCATGGAGGAGCAAGATGCTGACATTTTGACAAATGCATTGTCAATACGTAAATTTGAATTTCACAGAGACAAGATTGCGGTAGATGATAATCCCTTTCTTGTTGAGAGGGAGTGTTAAGAATTGGCAACAAGGAATTCCAATTTAATTTGTCCTTGAATTAAACTGAGAATAAAAATCAAATTCTATTCTCATAACAATTTGTAAATAGTTAATTAAGTTTAATTAACTTAGGAATTTCAAGTTGGAAGTAATTCTGTAGTCATGTATATGTTCTCGCTAAGTTTTAGGGGTCTAGTATGAGTTTAAATTGAGTTGGAAATTAGATCACTCAACTTATTGAGTTAAGTTAAGTTAAATTAGTTCCAAACTATTTGTAGGTCTAATAGAGGACTAACAGTGAGTTGGTGCACTAGTGCATCCACCAGTGCTACTCCAGTTAACTGAAGATTCCCTCATGAGAAACTCATGCATGTCATTTCAGAGAAAGACCCAGTTGAGACTAGAGTGGAGGGATAATGTACTATCATTTGTGTGATTTACTGAGTTGTAAATATCATGCATGCAATCAAAGAAGGACCTATGTTTGGATTGCACATTTTTGGAAGCCGTGATAAAAAATTTCAAGATCGAAAACATAGGCATCCTTATGATTTGATGAATCGTAAAGAGGGGAAGATTGAAAACAAAACATTTCAACCTCCATATTTTCAGAAAGATGAGGTAAGTGATTTCGAAAATTAAGAGTAAAATATTTGTCCTCTCTGCTTTCAAATGAAAAACTAACATTCCATGTGTTCTGAGAATGATCATAAACTAATTACTCACAATATTTAATAGGGATGATAGGATCGTGGAAGATGTTAGGATAAGGAGGGAGAGGTGCTGATGGATAAGAATCATCCTTCATCGCAGATTATTATTCAACTATGGGCTCCCACACATAATCATTGTAAATGATATCGCAAGTTGGGTGCTCAACATGAAATCCATCCAAAACCCACCCTTCAGGAAAGGTCTCTGTGCTCTACTGACTAAGGATACTGCAAGCAAAGATAATGAAGAGCTGGTAGGCATTCCTAAGAGGATTTTTCTTGTATAAATGGGTGGTTGTTTGTCAAAACTTTGATGGATCTTTCACACAACCTTTAACATTATCTCTTGTGGTCACATAGCTATTGGTGGCATAAAATGATAAGCCAATGAGCCTTACTGGCTTGGGAAAATGATACATGTGCTGATAATATTCTGCCAAAAAGGTAGAAAGCTTTTGTCCACTGGTATTTATCAATGTCATGGCCTTCTCTTCAATGTGTGAAACAATCGAGCTGATGAAATATGAAAATGGGAAGGTTGGGTATCTACAATCAACCCTATGTAGTCATGACTTCCAGATACTAAGATACATGTCATTCCTCTAGATATCCCTCAAGGATCTTTTCTAAAAGATTTTCATTCACTTGCTTCCATGTTAGTGTTGACTCATTTTCTATAAATAGTTTAGTGTTCGCATACACTTGCAAGTCTACTCGGTTTTACTCAATTGATTCCCCAGTCCTTCTTTTAGTGGTCTCTTTTGAAGAAGCTCCCTTTGGTGCCATGGTAACATTGAATACTAGAGAGAAGTGCTCAACAACTATGGTACCTCTGTGATAGAAAAGGCAGTCATGGCAAGCAAATATTAGATTTTTCAAATATACCTTCAAAGCGCGATTAAGCAGTAAAGTGAGAAACTAGTGAGAGGGATTGCACAATTCACATGAACAAATGAGGAGGAATGGTTATGGGAACTATGTATTGCACTGTCCCAGCAGCCGAGGGTGCAACCTGAGGCTTAAGATTGTGCAATGTGTAGTTCATCCTGGGAAGTTACTGGGAGAGACTGCTTATTGCATAGTTTCAATGGCCAATGTGACAGGCCAAGCCTTGGAACTGCACAATGCGCAGTTGGGCCATCTTGTACTACACACAACATAGTTCTAGATGCCAAGATCTTGGCTTGAGCCTTAGGATTGTGTAGTGCCTAGATGGGCATGACAAAATATGGCCAAAGAAAGTGCATCTCTTCCTAGAGGAAGTGTGGAAAATGAGCAGAACTAAGTGATGATGTGAGATTGAGCGCAATATTAACTAAGTGTGAATGGATAAATGTGAATCAAGTGTAGAAGCTGAACAAATAGAAGGAAAATCAAGTATGTGAGGAGAGTCACCGCAATGACGACCATTGGTGCAAAGAAAAAAATCAATGCAATAATTGTGAAAGGAAAATGACAACTTAGAAAAAAATTCTACAAGCTAAAATAATTTGAAACGACATCAAACATGAATAGAAATAAGAAAAGAAACACTCACACAAGCGAAATGACAAAAATCAACAGAAAAAGCAGCAAAAGACGATAAAAGCGAAACTCACACGGTAAAGCGACGACGACCACACCGGAGGTTGCTTGATCTCCTCAGGAATGCTAGAGCTCCAATATTGATTGTGAAAATAATATCTAGATGAATCAATTAAATAGATTTGAGCAAATTAGGGTTTATGACGTGCATACCTAAAATCAAGGAAAAACTGACACTTGGTAGAAACTACTAAAAATAGAAAGTGTGCCAACTTCAGGGAGATAATAATAGATCTTTATTTTCTAGGGATGATTTTTTTTCTTGTTTAGGAAATTTTCCAAGCACACTGTCAAGAAATATTTCACAATTCTAGGGAACTGGGCAACTTTTGAGCTTAGTGCACTACGTAGTTTATGAGCTCAATGAGGGATTCCATAGTTTCTGGGCTCATTATTGGGCTACTTTCCATGACTATGCAGTTTTTGAGCTCAAGGTTGACTTCCTGTATAGACTACACAAATCCAATCATCCAAGCTTACTGCCCTCGAGGATTGCGCAGTTTCTGGAGGCAAGCCCATAATTGTTGTGTGACCAGGTTGGGAGGTTAGCTTGTGACTTAGAATGATCAACTAAGTGTAAAACAAGCAAACAAAAGCACAAATGAAAAGGATAAGTCTCAATAAATGAATGAATACCTGAATCAGTGCAAGATAGGCTCATGTGGATAGGAAGGAAGGCTCCAAAATCAAATAATAGGAAAAATTTTGGAGGGTGGTTATAGTTGTTGCCATTCTCTTCATTATAAGCACACATACAAAGCTAATTCAGAATAAGTTGTTTCGATTGGGGATGAAAAGTATATAAATGCACAAGTAAAATAAAATGTCATAGTCTTAGTTTTCATCTTTGGTGTTTCTCTGTTGCTAGCAAGCTTGAAGAACACCCCGATGGAGTCGCTTCAGGAACAAAAACATTGCTCTGCTGCCAGTGAGCCTGGAAAATACCATGATGGAGTTGCTTGCTTCACCTCTCTGCATAGGAAGCCTTTCTCTTCTTTCACCCTTTATTTCATTTTTCATTTTTTTTTTTTCATTTTATTTGTTTAAAGAATTATGCATATGAACTTATTTATTTCATGGGGGTGGAAGAGGGATTCCTACTTATTGAGAGCAGAAGAGGATGTCCCTTCAGAGAAGGACATTTATATACACCTTTAGAAAACTTGTTAAGGCTTTCCTCCCCTCCTTACTCTACTTGACTTAGTTGACAAGGATTAATAGAAAATAGAAGACCGATTAGAGTAGGCGGTACTAGCTAAAAGTGCAAGCATCGTGATTTTAGTGTGACTTTCTCCGAAAAGGATCGAATGTATTTTCCATCAGAGTATCATTGACTAAAAGAAATGCAAGACTCATGTAAAAAGAAGGAATAGTCAAATAACAAAGCGTTGATAGCAACAAAACTTCCTCCTGGACTTCATCCTGCTTGTTAGAGAAGCCAAACATGGTCTCATGCGAAAACTATCCTATAAGTGAAAGAAAACAAATAGAAGAAAAGTGAGGAGAGAAAACTAAATGAAATAAAATCCAAGAAAACAGACAAGAAAAGAAAACAACTACATCTACTCCTAACCTAACAGTGAATAGGCTAGACTCATGTGAAATGATACTTCCAGTGTAGCCACTAGCGCATTGGATGGGAATGTTAGCGAGGGAACGCATGTAAAGGAAGATATTCAAACATGACAACAAACAGAAAAGATAAGACAATACAAACCACAACGTTTGAAGTTTAAAAGTGTGCGCAGAAAAGTAGGAAAGAAACGTGCGTAGTAGACATTCTGCGGATGCTTTGTGGTGTTCAGACACATTGCAACTCGAAGATATGCAAGAACAAAATTTCAAACCACGAAAAGGGGAGAACATAATGAAAGAAGAAAAATTTAGTTTCACAACAGTGCTCACCAAATATGACTCATCCAATGATTGAGCGATAGGATCGTGTAATACGATGGAGGATACGAAAATTGTAAAACAGATTTATTTTCAATGTGTGCAACTGAATAATGAGGAGCCTTGAAAGATTCAACACATTAATTATTGGAAGTGGAACTAATCGTAAGACTACGAGAACCTAAGATAACCATCAACTCAAGATGAAGTGCGTTGACAACTTGGGGAAGTTCCAACACCTGAGAAGATGGATCATCAAAGATCAGTGGCTTGGAAATATTAAGAGCAGAAGAATCAATATTGTGACCAAATGAATCAATGAAAATGTCATGAAAACCACTATCAAAAAGTTCAAGAGTGAAAATAGAGGCATCTTCATGATCTGATGAATCATAAAGAGGGGAAGATTGAAAACAAGAAATTTCACCCTCCATATTTTCAGAAAGATGAGATAAGAGATTTGGGAAATCAAGAGTAGAAGATTCATCCTCTCCACCTTCAGATGAAAAACTAACATTCCACGTGTTTTGAGAATGATCAAAAACTAATTCCTCACAATATTTAACGGGGATGACAAGATCGTGGAAGATTTTAGGATAATGAGGGAGAGGTGTGGAAGGAGAAGAATTATCCTTCATCTTAGATTCTTGTTTAGGTATGGGCTCCCACACATAATCATTGTAAATGATACTGCATATTGGTTGTTCACCACTAACTCCATCCAAAACTTGATCCTCATGAACATCAAAAGAAGGATTCAAAATAGGTGAACACAACAACTCACAATTTGGAGGATCAAAGGAACCAAAGGATGGAGGACAAGGAGAAAACAGTTCATTGTAACCATCAAATTCGCAGTCCAAAACTATGATGAAATTCTGAGTATGTTGGGTGGGAGAAGATGATGGCATATCGGCAGATGAATTCTCAAATTCTCCCACCTCAACCTACGGAACTAGAGCTATTTTATGAGAAGTCGGTGGAGGGTTACTTGGGACAACAACTTTTTGCATCATAGATTTAGAAGCTCTAATACTGAGGTTCATTGGGAGAGCTTCAAAAGATGAAAGCTCATGTGGATTATCTGAAATGTGAACAAGATATAGAAATATTTCTACCAAGAAAGTCTAATCAACTTCATCTTCCCGAAATTCAAAGAAAAAATGAATAAAATGATCGTGAAAATCTAGGGTAGATTCATCAAGTTATTTTTGCAAATTCAAAATTTTCTTGCACAAAGTTTTACAATCATACATATCAAAAGCAAAAAACAACTGTGTGACAAGGTGTTTGAAAGAGTGAATGGAGGCTTTAGGCAATGTGTTACACCATTCCCTTAAACACCCTTTGAACATTAGAATGAACAAACTACAACCAACATCCTCGTAGTGGATGTTGTGCTTCGCGCAAAAATCAATAAAATGAGTGGTGTGATCAAATAAGGTTGTTTCACCCTTGCCATCGAATTTAAAATTTGACAAGTCATCAATAATTCTAGCCGACGCTTTCAAATTTGTGTGTCTAGAAAAACATGTTGGAGTTATGATTTGGGGAGAAGTCATTAAATGAGTTCTATAATTCAAAACATACTTCAAGTGCTCAACTTATCATATTTCCCTCCTAGTGCCAAAAATGTTGACAGTGTTGGACCCGCCAACTTCAGGGGATATCCCCAATATGAAGTCCCAACTAGACCTCACATCGTTTGGATTAGGAGTCCCAATAGTGGGTGGTAATGTTATGCGTTGACCGAGAAAATGCGTAGAATGAAGTATAGTAACTTTGGTGAGAGAAAGTGTGTGACCCTATGAAAAGTCAAGTGTGATGCATGAAGGTTCCAAAAAACAAAGGGAAAACTAAGTTCGCCCCTTGGAATCCTATAATAGTACATAGCTTGAAAGCAACACATGAGCATAATGACATCACAAGATAATTTGTAGAATATTCCACAATTTAACAGTGACGAATTAATATAACAACATGCATTCAACAAGATTCATACAATTTCTCATTATCAACGGTAAAGTACTGAATGTTTGATCATGTTACACCTGCAAAGGCCAAGTTGGCTTTGGCAATGAAATTTGGATACTTCTTGGTGTCCTTACTGTCACCTTTTCTCTCAAAAATGTAGGTGAGGTGTGACATCTAGAAAAGGATTTCTCCATGCTTGTACAATCTTCTTTTGGAACTCATCATACGGAGAATTATAGAATTCCATTAACGAATGATCATCAAGAGGAACAAAACCCCCTTCCTCACTCGGACCTAGCTCTGCTGTTGGAGGTGGTGGAGACTGAACAGTGATCTATTGTGTGCTCGGCATTAGGTCAACATCTTCATTTTGTTGCTCCTCTTCCAACTCCATGTCTACAACTTCAATCAAGTCTTCAATATGTTAAGCAAGCTCCTGATCTTGCATCTATTCACTCTCCTCCTCAGCTACTCGCTGGTTATGTTCCTGCTCTTCAACCTCTATTGGCATTGTTTCTTTTGCTATGGTGCCTTTCCTTTCTTCTTCTTCCTGCTTCTGCTTCTCTTCTTGTTCTTTCCTCCTCAACCCTTTTTCTTCCTTCAGTTCTTGTTTTTCTTACTTCAATCTTAGTTTTGCTTCCTGCAACCTCTACTTTTCTCTCTTTCTCCACTCTACTCTCTGTATCCTCTATTTCCTCTTCTCTTTTGTTGCTAAAAATGATTTCATAAGGATTAGATCCGCGTTCATCTTGCAACTTTGGTCTCCCCATGGACTATTAGCAACCTTTCTCTTTCCCTTATCTTGTACGATATTGCTGCTTTCTAGTGGTGCTACTTAGGGAATTGTTGCCTTTTATAGAGTGGCATGTGAAGTCCCTTCTAAACTGGTCGACTCACGGGGTTTGGAGGCATTGTAGAAATTCCTCCATGGATCCTCCTCCGACCAATGAAATGTCCTATTGAGCCACTGAAATTAAATTTTCGCATAGTTGTCTTCACAAATTTTATTGGGATCATACCGATTAAAGTCTTGAGTACCGAATGCAAACTTAATTATCTCTTTTCCCTCGGTATCTGCAAATTTCAAGTTCTTTATCTTGTATAATACAATTTACAAAGGAAGAGTGGGCCATGGTGATTTCTTTTTCCTATGCAAAGTTGCTGACAACCTTGTGGCAAGATGATATGACACTTCTTGCATGGAAATCTTGTTGGTGACATACCTTGGCAAAACATGCGGCAACTTCGCTCACCGAACACTCTAAGGAAGGTGCCACCTAGTGAGGCAAAAAAATCTTCGATCTCTGATATTGTCTCCATTTCTCTTCGTGAAATGCAAGGTGATTCTTCTTCAAAGATGAGAATGTAAAGTGAGATGATGAAATAGTCAGTTAGTTGTTCCATTAATCCTCAATGACTGTAATCCGAAAGCAATTTGCAATAGATATGCACAACAGTTTCTCATGGTGTCCAAGTGTAGTTCATGTTAGGAAACTGATTTTGTGCACAGATTGCATTGAGTAAATATGCATACATATAAAAACTTGATTTATCATCCTTGGGAGGATTCTGGGACTTTGTTACACGGGGTATCAACTGTTGAGCCAACAGATCTGACTAGTTGAACAACTTCCCCTTGCTCACAGCCTATTTCAATAAGACTTTCCACCCTTTAGGAAAGGTGTCCATGCTTTGCTGACCATGGATCCTGCAAGCTAAGATAACCAAGAGATGGTAGGCCTTCTTGAGAGACTTTGACTTGTATAAATGGGTGGGTGTCTGTCGAAACTTCAATGGCTATTTCACCCAGACTTTAACAATATCTCTTGTGTTCACATAGTTATTGGTGGCATAGAAGTATGATTCCATGAGCCTTTCTGGCTTGGGAAAGTGATACATGCACTGATAATATTCTACCAGAAAGTTAGCAAGATTTTGTTTATTGATATTTCTCAATGTCATGGTCTTCTCATCAATTTGTGAAACAATATAGCTAATGACATCTTCACATGGGAAGGATGGATATCTGCATGCAATCCTGTGTAGTCTTGACTGTCAAATAATGAGATAAATTTTTCGATCCTCTAAATATGCCTCAATGATCTTTCCTAAAAGAGCTTCATTCACTTGCTGCCATGTTAGTGTTGACTCCTTTTCTATAAACAGTTGAGTGTTCACATACACTAGCAAGTCTATTGGTGTTTTCTCAACTTCTTCCCCATTACTACTTTCAGTGGTTTATTTTGAAGCAACTCTCTTTGGTTCCATGGCAAAAATGACTGATGGAGATAATTTCTCAACAACGATGGTACCTGTGGGATAGAAAAGGCACTCATGGAAAGAAAACATTAGTTTTTTCAAATCTACCTTCAAAGCATGATTAAGCAACAAAACGAGCAACTAGTGAGAGGTATTGTGGAGTTTCCATGAACAACTAAGGGAGACTGGATGTGGGAATTGTTCATTGCATCATCCCATTATCCAAGGGTGCATCATAAGGCTTGAGACTACACAATGCGTAGTTTAGCCTGGACAATGATTGGGAGAGACTGCACATTGCGCAGTCCCAATGGCCAAGGTAACAGGATGAGTCTTGGAAATACAGAATGTGTAGTTTTGGTGGCCTTTACTTCACATTGTATAGTTTGATAGGCTAAGCTCTCAGCTTGAGCCTTAATATTGTGCAGTACCTAGCTGGGAACGTAAAAATATCGCCAAGGAAAGTGTAGATCTACCGAGTGGAAGTGTGGAATATGAGAAACATTAAGTGATGATGTGATATGGGGTGAAATACTAACTAAGTGTGAATCATTAAATGTGAATCAAGTGAAAAAAATTGAACAAATAGAAGGAAAATCAAGTATGTGAGGTGAGTCGTCGCAATGACGACCATCGGTGCAAAAATAAGAAAACCAATGTGACACTTGTGAAAGGAAAACGAAAACTTAGAACAAAAATTCTACAAGCTAAAATAAGTTGAAACACCATCAAACATGAAAAGAAATAAGAAAAACACCACTCACACAAGCGAAATGACAAAAATCGACAAAAGACGATAAAAGCGAAACTCACTCGGAAAAGTGGCGATGACCGCACTGAAGGTTCCTTGATCTCATCGGGAAAGCTAGAGCTCCAATACCGAATGTGAAAATGAGATCTAGAGGCATCAATTAATTAGATTTGAGAAAATTAGGGTTTATGACACGCATGCCTAAAATAAAGGAAAAAGTGACACTTGGAAGAAACTTCTAAAAATAGAAAGTGTGCAAACTTCAAGAAGCTAATAATAGATTCCTATTTTCTACAGATGATTTTTCTCTTTTTCTCTTTTTTGCTTTTTTGTTTTTTTTTAATCTTGCGAAGCACATTGTCGGGAAAGGTTGCGCGATTCTGGGGAAATGGGCAACTTTCAGGCTCAGTGCACTATGCAGTTTCTGAGCTCAGTGAGGGATTGTGTAGTTTCTGGGATCAGTACTGGGTTGCCTTCCATGAATACACAGTTTTTGAGCTCAAGGATGATTTCCAGTCTAGACTGTGCAAATCCAATCATCAAGGATGACTACACTCAAGGATTGTGCAGTTTCTAGAGGCAAGCCCAGAACTATTGTGTGACCAAGTTAGGAGGTTAACTTATGACGTAGAAAGATCAACTAACTGTAAAACAAGATAACACAAGAACACATGAAAATTATAAGTCTCAATCAAAGCATGAATACCTTAATTAGTGTAAGATAAGCTCCTATGAATATGAAGGAAGGCTTCCAAATCAAAGCATAGGAAAAGAATTGGAAGGTGGTTGTAGCCGCTACAATAGTTCCATTATGTATTTTATATAAAAATCAAAAGAAAAGAAAAATAAAAAGAATTTTAATTTTTCTAGTCAAGTGTGTTCTTCATGCTTCTAGGTTTTTGAATCAAAGATTAAGTATTATTTGGACTTATTGTAAAGAGAAAGTTTTTTTTTTTAAATATGTATTTTTGGGTTAAAAACCCTCTAGATGCCAAGTCAACCCTTCCCCAATTGACATGTCTATTCTCACCTCTCTGGATAGTATAAATAGTGGGAATATTGAGTTCATTTGCATACACACTTGATGAATTGTGGTTTCAAATATTGCAAAAAAGACAAAGAAGAAGTGGAGTGACGAAGTATGAAAGAGATGTTTTCTTCTTGAGTTTGAATTTGTGGAATTTCTTCCTTGGTACATCTCTTGTTGTTGGTCTCTTGCTGATGGATTTGATGGAAAGAAGGAAAGTTTGAATTGGCATCTAGAGGTTTGGAATTTTTCAGTGGTCATGGGTCTTGGATATCTCAATTTTGATAGGATTCTATAAGAAGAAAAAAAATTCGGGTTTTCCCATTGGAGGGAGTTTTCCTTGGATTGGAGCCTAAATATTTTGCTCAGTATTTTCTTTTGATCTTCATGTTTATATTTTTGTAATTGTTTTATGAAATAAACATAATAAAGATTAATAAGAATCCAACATAATTCACAAACAATTACGAATGAAAAGAAAAATCTAATGTTTATTGCCATCCTCCCGATTTCTAACATGGTATCAGAGCTCAAGTTTGAAGTTGGAAGATTGAAGATAAAATTCCTATTGGTATTCCTGAAAAGGACTTTCTGTAAGCCCTAGAAGATCAAATCCTATGGTTCTCTAGCTTGCATGACTTTGTGGTAGTTGGACATACATCTTAGAATCTTGCACTATATCTCTGTGATGAGTATGGAAACTCAATACTTATCTATGGTTCAATATATGACCACTCTGTGATAAATTTCACTTCTAATTCTAAGGTTATGGCTTGTATAACCCAGTGGTTTTTTTTCATACATTGTGATCCTATATATAACACTCTAATACCTATGATAATGAAGGATGGTTCTTAACTACTCTCTGTGATGATTCATACACTATGGCTTCTTTGTTGGAGACTAAATGAAGTTATCTGCATTTAAAATGATCCCTGGGATATTCTAGTAGATCATTACCTTGCTTTCTCTGTATAGCATATCACAGAAGATTGTTTATGACACATTTAAGATTCATAGAGGCTCGCATAAGTTCACATTAGTCAAAAGTGGTTCATATAATCTGAACAAAGGATCAATATATATGTTCTTTGGATCAAAAGGAGCTCAATGAGGTTTAGAATTAAGGCTCATGGCATCAAATTCCTTTCATATCATGGTGGCATCATGTTCTAACATGGCTCACACATCTAACAATAGATTTGGTTTGTATTATACTGTGGTAACAAATTTATCTGTGACATCACATCTCAAAGCGACATATTCTATGCTCATATCGGTTGGATTAATACAAAGATGTATGACTTGTTTTATAGATCACATTATTGACTCGCTTAATAGTTCATATATAAGTGATGTAGTTCCTTTGCTCGCACTATAACATCACATTATTATAATAAAGGTTCACTACATTTTCTATTGTGGTTCATGTACAATTCTGTTATATCGGTGATCTACTTGTGTGACTCATATTTCATGGATCATTATTTATTAGGATCACTGATCCAGGTGGATATTGGTGGCCACCTGCCAATTCCGCTTGGACCCCCACCATTGTTTCTTTCAGTTTTTCAGTTTCCTTAATTGTAGCACATTTTACTATTTTTAGCAATTTTTCGGGTCCTGAACTTCGAAGTGATTTTGAGGCCCTAAACGACGTTTTTTGGGAAAACGGGAAGCAACATGGGTCCATAGACCGATGTTGCTCGGTAAAAAGTTGTAATTCCTTGGAAAGATCTTTCTAACGAGGTATTGTGCGTGTCAACAGAGATCGTATGCCAAAGTTACGACCCTAGGAAGTTGATGTACCGATTTACCCAAACGGGGCCCATTGTTTGGCGCTTCATCTCCTAGGGTTAGGTTTTTGGATGTTTAGGGTTTTCCATTGTTTCTCAACAATAAATAGGCCTTCGAGCCTCATTGTAAGACAGTTCAAAGGCATGTAGCTGTGACATCTCTTCTCAAGGATAAGCTACCATCGCCCGAGCTAGTTTCTTTCCATTTCTATTGCTAGGAATATTTCAGTATTTTACATTAATGAAATGAAGTATTATTTCTGCTGCATCTTTGTATTTATGGTTATATCTGTAATTTATTGTGTTCTTATTTAAATCTAGATTAGTGGTATCAGAGCGGTCTACTCTTTTTCTAATTTTCTTTGCATGTCCCCAACGAGGTCGGGATATAAGGAGTTAGGGCTTGAACTGGTCGAACCTTTGCGAGACCAGCCTCGCAAATCCAAACAACCTCCCATGGCGAATGAAAAGAAAGACGAAGGGGTAGGCGATCCTATCAAAATCTTGCTCAAAGAGGCCCTCGAGTGACAAAGGAACACGATGATGGATAACTTTGCCCAGATCCTTCAGCGACTACCTAGGGGCAACACATCTACTTCCAGTAGCTACTCTGGAAGCGCCACACCCTTTAAGGTACAATTTAACTTTGAAATTCCGACATTAGAGGGTCAAATAGATGAAGGCACTGTAGATAAAATGTTAAATATGCTAGGAGGGAAAAGATTACTTTCGCTTTGCTCAAAGTCGCCCCCCATGTCAAGGACTGGTGGGAAACATACTACGAGCAAAAGGATGAAAGTACAACCTCACTTTTTTCAGCTACACCCACTTGGAATTCATTCTAAGACGCCATCAAGGAGCAGTACTACCCTGTCGGAAGCTATGAGGATAAATACATAAAGTGGATCACGCTGCGGCAAGGAAGGGACCTAAGACATGCCAAAGTTTACCAATATTTTTCATACCCTTTGCACAAAGTTGGGTATCAAGGATACTGAGCATCATTTGGTACTCAAATACCGTGGCTACCTACAAAGGTACATCTAGGACGAAATGGAGTTCTGGTACATCTCCTCGCTCGGCATACTGATACATTGTCAAGATTGAGCAGAAAGTTAAACAGAAGAAGCATGACTTTGGATCTGTGAATCTGAAGCAAGGAAAAGGTGCCCCCAAACCATAGAACAAAGGACAAAGCCAAGGTGGGGTGGCCTAGCACAACCCGCCAAAGCTACAAGTAAAGAACAACAACGCGAAGCCAAAGGAGGACACGGGAAATTGGTGTGAGTTCCATAAGAGCTCCACTCACAACACAAGTGAGTGTCGGTCCAAGCAGTCACTGGTGGCTGAGCTAAAGGCTTCAGAATCAGATTCATGTTCCGACTCTGAGTTAGAACCCGACAAGGGGAATGAAAAAGGGAAGCAGATTATCAATGCAGAGTCCTATACCACTGTTACCACCATGAAGATCCAGAAGGAGGAACCCGAAGATCCAAAGGAGGAGGAGCGCCTCTTCCACTCCCAAATGTGGGTAAATGGTTCCCCGTTACAGTTCATTGTCGACAGTGAAAGCCAAAAGAACCTCATTTCCGTAGAGGTCATGAAGTGGCTAAGCTTACTAACCACAACACATCCCCAACCGTACACCATCGGGTGGCTTCACCAAGGACGGGATCTTCGCGTGAGCCAGCAGTGTCATCCTCCATACAGCATCAAGCCCTTCACGGATGAGGTGTTATGTGATGTTTCTCCCCTTGATGTCTGTGCTGTATAATTAGGCCAACCATACTTTTGGAAACGACATGCTGTGTATGAATCAAGGCCTCATGCTGTTATTGTTACTTTAGGAAATAAGTTGTGCAGGATACCAGAGGTAGCACCACCTACCACCATGTCTTTGGTTACTACAAAACAATGCAGTAAGCTCATTTCCAAATTAGGGAAATTTGTTTTCCTGATGATACGCCCTCAGGGAAAGAAGAAGACAGTGGCCACGACCTCTAGAAAGGGCCCCTCTGCATGACAACTACAGATGGACAAGGTCGTAGAGGAGTATGAGGACATCTTCACCTCCATGGCAGGGGTTCCTCTGCACTTTCAGGTCAAGCACTCCATCGATCTAACCCCAAGTGCACCGCTACCCAATGGACCATGAAGCAGATTCAGGATTTGTTGTAGAAAGCTCACATCCGACCGAGTTCATCACCTTGTGGGATCCTGATCATGTTGGTATAGAAGAAGGATGCGACTTGGAGAATTTATATTGACTATCAGGCGCTAAACAAGATCACTATCCGAAATAGGTACCCGATCCCATGGATTGATGACCTTCTGGACCAATTGAATTAGGCAAAATATTTCAGCAATATCGATTTGAAGTCAAGATATCACCAAGTACCAATCGAACCGTCTGATGTGTGGAAGACTACCTTCAAAGCCAAGGAGGAGCTTTTTGAATGGTTGGTTATGCCATTCGAGTTGACAAATGCTCCTGCAACATTCATGAGGCTAATGGATGACATGTTGTGGCTATTCACCAACTCATTTGTAGTGGTATACTTGGATGGTATCCTAATCTTCAGCCAGAGTTGGGAAGAGCACTTCCACCACATATGACAGATTCTCCAAACACTGCGACAACACAAGTTATGTGCCAACATGGAGAAATACAATTTTTGCATGAACCAAGTTCAGTATCTGGGATACATTATTGATGAACAGGGGGTGCATGTGGATCCAACCAAGATCCAAGTCATTTGGGATTGACCATCTCCAACCACTCTAACAGAGCTCCACAGCTTTTTGGGTCTTGCCAACTTCTACCGCAGGTTCATGTTGGGATTTTCTCATATCACTTCACCCTTGAGTCAAGTCACCAAGGAAGGAGCGAAAGCAAGATTCTTTTGGTGTGAATCTCAACAGAAGGCATTCATAGAGTTGAAACATCGGCTCTGCTTGGTACTGATGCTCGCATTAACAAACTTGCAACAACCATTTGAGATTGAGACAGATGCCTTTGACTATGCTATTGGGGCAGTCCTTACTCAACACGGGCATCCAATGGCATATCACAGTGAGACACTTTCAGGCACAATCTAGAAGTATCCCACTTATGAAAAAGAGATGTATTCCATTGTGCAGGCCTGCCGACAATGGAAGCATTACATTTTGGGGAAGGAAACGGTCATCCACACAGACCACTGGCCCCTGTAGTTCATATAGACGCAAGGGAAGTTGCAGAATGATTGCCATCAAAAGTGGTCCACATACCTACAACAGTTCCATTTGAATATCAAGTATAAGAAGGGAAGCACTAATAATGTTGTTGATTTCTTGAGTTGACCACTGATCATGGCGTTAACCACCATGCTTAACTCTTGTGGGCACGAGACTTCTGATTGGCCACTTCTCTACAAAAGTGACCTAGAATTCGGCCACACATACCAGACACTCTTGGAGGGTCAGTATGTTCCAGATTTTCACCTCCAGGATGCCCTGTTATGCCACTTGGGTCACCTTTGTGTTCGTTCAAGCAAGCGTGCCAAGATGATTTGGGAAGCACACTATAATCGGGCTGCTGGGCATTTCAGGGTCAAGAAAATGATGGCAGTACTGCAAAAGTATTTCTATTGGCTGAATCTTTGACAGGATGTCGGGAAGTACATCAGATCATGTATTACCTATGCCATTGCCGAACTGACCATCAAAAAGCAAGGCCTCTATTCCCTGCTGCCTACCCCTAGTCGACCTTGGGAATCCATTTCCATGGATTACATGTTAGGCCTTCCTTCCACTAAGCATGGAAATGAATTTGTTTTTGTGGTCATCGACAGGTTCTCGAAGATGGACATTATGGCATCTTGCAAGAAGAATATCACAGCAGAGGCCACTGCTAAACTCTTCTCTGAACGAGTGTGGGTGCACTTTGGGATCCCACAGTCTATCATCTCAGATCGAGACAGTTGGTTCCTCAGTACGTTTTGGTCCAGTCTCTGGTCAATGCTGGACACCAAACTCACTAAGTCCATAGCCTTCCATCCTCAAACTGATGGCCAGACAGAGGTTGTCAATAGGATGATTGTACACATTCTGCTCATGTACAACTCAAAGCATCCACACACATGGGATGAGAGCCTCCCCTATGTTCAGCATAGCTACAACCAAGCTCTTCATAGCTCGACTGGCCACAGCGCTTTTCAGGTGGGCTTGGGATTCTAGCCACTAT